>JAHOYR010006004.1:622723-687436 GCA_023213295.1 Bruguiera hainesii
TCTATAATTTTAGTCTCCAAACATTTTACTTAAGGAAAAGCAAATACAATGGACCCTAATAAGAATTTTTCCCACTCCCCTTTAGAGATATATGCTTAACCCGACATTGAAACTTGAGATTGTTATTTAAATATTCATCCCCTAAAATTTATTTTATATAATTGATTTCATTACTTGTATTTTTGTTGAATTAACATAGTCTAATATTTTGCTTTTCAATCCATGTAAAATAAAATGGCATTAATAATATATTAAAAAAATCAGAAGATTACATTTTTTCAATTTTCAGAATTTTACAATCTTATAGTGATAAATACATTATTAATAATCAGTTGAATTTAAATTCTGTAAATTTCTTAATTGTCTTCTTCGTCATAATGCAATTTGTAAAGATTTCTATAATTGTGGTCTAGAAACATATTATTTAAGAAAAAGCAAATGCAATGGCCTCTAATATGAAGTTTCTCCACTCCCCTCTAAAGATATATGGTTGACCTAACCTTGATGCTTGGGATGGCTATTTATAGTAGTCATCCTTTAATGTATTTTTTATTCAATTGAGTGCTTTATTTGTATTTTTGTTGAATTAACATATTCAAATATTATCCTTTTCACTCCATTTAAAATGAAAGGGCATTAACAATACATGAAAAAAAAATCCAAACTTTTCGTTTTCCAATTTTCAGAATTTTAGAGTCTTATAGGGATAAATGTGTTGTTAATAATCGTTTGAATTTAAATTTTATAAATTTCATAATTATCTCCCTTGCCACAATGCAATTTGTAATGATTTTTATAATTTTAGTCTGCAAATATCTTACTCAAGAAAAAACAAATACAATGGACCTTAATAAGCAGTTTTCCCACCCCCCTCTAGAGATGTATGCCTCACCAAATATTGAAACTTGCAATTGTTATTTATAATATTCATTCAGTAAAGTGTAATTTTATAAAATTCAGTCAATTACTTGTATTATGGTTCAATTAACAAATTCAAATATTGTGTTTTTCACTCCATCCAAAATGCAACGATGTTAACAATATATTAAAAAATCAAAGTATTGCATGTTTTCAATTTTTAGAATTTCATTGTCTTATCGGGAAAAAATATGTGGTTAAGAATCAATTGAATGTAAATTTTGAAAATTTTTTAATTCTCTCCTTTGCCACAATGTAATTTGTAATGATCCCTATAATTTTTTTCTACAAACATATTACTTAAGAAAAAGAAAATACAATGGAGTCTATTAAGAAGTTTTCCCACTCCCCTTTAGAGATATATGTTTGACCCAACATTGAAACTTAGGATTACAATTTGTAATATTCATCCACTAAAGTGTTTTTTATTCAATTGTGTCCATTACTTGTATTTTTGTTAAATTAACATATTCAAATATTATGCTTTTCACTCCATTTAAAATGAAAGGGCATTAACAATATATTAAAAATATCAAAACATTGCATTTTTTCAATTTTCATAATTTTATAGTCTTATAAGGATAAATGTGTTCTTAATAATCAGTTGAATTTAAATTTTGTATATTTCTTAATTATCTCCATTGCCATAATGCAATTTATAATGATTTCTATAATTTTAGTCTACAAACATCTTACTTAAGAAAAAACAAATACAATAGACCCTAATAAGAAGTTTTACCACTCCTCTCTAGAGATATATTTATAATATTTATCCACTAAAGTGTATTTTATACAATTGAGTTTATTACTTGCATTTTTGTTGAATTAACATATTCTAATATTTTGCTTTTCTTTTCATGTAAAATGAAATGGCATTAACAATATATTAAAAAAATTAAAGCATTGCATTTTTTCAATTTTCAAAATTTAACAGTCTTATAAGGATAAATACATTGTTAATAATCAATTGAATTTAAATTTTCTAAATTTTTAAGTTCCTAACTTCACCCTAGGATTTACTAGTCTGTGATACTGAGGGAGGGTGAATCAGTATCACCCTCTTGAAAAACTTTGATAATTTAAGCTAAAGTACTATACTTATTTAATAGTTTACCTCTTGTCAATATGCAGGTGGGTGAACAACTTCAAACTCTTTTCAGAAATGAACTCTTTCTCAAATTCAACTAAGGTAGATCTATTGTTACCTACTAATCACAATAATCCCCAAAGTTACCTTTCAGACACCTTACCTATTAAACGAATTAGTTGTTCGTGATTAGGTCTTCTTTTAGGTTATGGGTTTGATGATTCTTTAGCTTTGTTCACAACTCAATTCAAAACACAAAATGTAAATTCAAAGCAAGGACACAAGAGATTTACGTTGTTTGGCCAATGTGACCTACTCTATAGTGGTAAGGATTCTTCCTCTACTGAGACAATCCACTATACTTGAAAATACCAGTGTGGTATCCCCTATGATTACAATATAGTTACAATGAATGTCTTAATCTTCTACTCCTTTCATTATTACAAATACAAAGCAATCACAATACAAAGAGTGTCACCTATTGTGTCTACCCTTCTTTTAGCTTGTCTTGCCTCTGCTTGATTTGAATAGGCTGTTTCACTTCCGCTTGGAAGATCACCAAAACACTCTCTAACCTCTCTTGAAGAAATCTGGAAATTCATTAAGTTCTCTCTAAGCTTCACAAAATGTCTTCACTAGGTTGTCTCACACGCACACCTTCAAAAGAGATAAGTCTTGGTTTATATACTACCCTCTATGGAAACCCAAGTAGGGTTTACTGTAGCTATGGCGGACTTCCTTTCTTACTCCTCCATGTGGCTTCATATTATTGTTCCATTCCAAATACAGCATTATCCTCCTTTTTAATTTATTTTTCTTGCTCTTTTCTTTCTACTGAAATCTTATCCTTTGAATGCTTGAATGAATGGCCAGGATTGTCCATGAATAATTAAAAATGTACAGAAGAAACTACCCCCGTAACTGCCCATCTTCCGAAAATGCTAAGTTAAAATTTTGTAACCTTCCCTTCTTCCAGACTCCCTATTTGTCCGTAACCTCAGAATTATTCCGCTCCTCCAGAATTACTCTATAACCACGGAATTACTCCGTATCTATGGAATCGCTCCGTAACCCCGGAATTGCTTTGTAACCTTAGACTTCATTGTTCATCTGCTTCCTGAATTGCTCCGCTCCTACGAAATTACTCCGTACTTCCGGAATTTACTCCGTAACTCTAGAATCCATTGTTTATCCTATGGAGTGGTCTTTTTACGGACCAATGTTATGGAATCTTCCTCTGGACTTGTCCTTCAGACGGTCTTACAAAATCATCTTGCGGACCATCTTACAGACTCATCTTTCGAACTTCTCCTGTGGACCACCTTACAGAATCTTCTTATTGACTCCTCTTACAGACCGTCTTACGGACACTTCCTTTGGACTTTTGCTCTTGGACTTAGTCTCAGGACAAGCTTACGGACTTACAAATTTAACTTCTTATGAACTTATTATCCGTATACAACTTTGTCACACTGTCACACTAAGAATTAAGCAATGCTAACTCCCTCTACAAGTTCACTCCAAGGAGATCACTTTACGAGGTTATTTGACATACTAGTCTCATCTTGTAATTCCTAAGATATGAGCCACTTCTGCTTGCACACTTAAATTTGATTTACAACAATTACAACCCACACAAGGTTGTGTGAACAACAAATTTCTTGAGTGTGTTCTTCGCCACACTGCAATTTCTAATGATTTCTATAATTTTAGTCTACAAACATATTACTTAAGAAAAAACAAATGCAATGGACTATAATGAGAAGTTTTCCCACTCCCCTCTAGAGATATATACTTGACCCAACATTGAAGTTTAGGATTCCAATTTGTAATATTTATCCACTAAAATGTTTTTTATTCAATTGAGTCCATTACTTGTATTTTTGTTGAATTAACATATTCAAATATTATGTTTTTCACTCCATTTAAAATGAAAGGGCATTAACAATATATTAAAAAATTAAAATATTGCATTTTTTCAATTTTTAGAATTTTAAAGTCTTATAGGGATAAATATCTTGTTAATAATCAGTTGAGTTTAAATTTTGTAAATTTCTTAATTATCTTGCTTGCCACAATGCAATTTGTAATGATTTCTATAATTTTAGTTTGCAAACATCTTACTTAAGAAGAAGCAAATACAATGGACCCTAATAAGAAATTTTCCCACTCCCCTTTAAAGATATATGCATGACCCAACATTAAAGTTTAGAATTCCAATTTGTAATATTCATCCACTAAAGTGTTTTTTATTCAATTGAGTCCATTACTTGTATTTTTGTTGAATTAACATATTCAAATATTATGCTTTTCACTCCATTTAAAATGAAAGGTCACTAACAATTTATTAAAAAATCAAAATATTGCATTTTTTCAATTTTAAGGATTATACAGTCTTATAGGGATAAAGGTCTTTTTAATAATCAGTTGAATTTAAATTTTGTAAATTTCATAATTGTCTCCTTTGCCACAATGTAATTTGTAATGATTTCTATAATTTTAGCCTGCAAACATATCACTTAAGAAGAAGCAAAATAATGGGCTATAATAAGAAGTTTTCCCACTCCCCTCTAAAGATATATGCTTGATCAGACATTGACACCTTGGATTGCTATTTATAATATTCATTCACTAAAGTGTAATGTTATAAAATTGATTCAATTACTTGTATTTTTGTTTAATTAACATATTCAAATATTATGTTTTTCATGTCATCCAAAATGCAACGACATTAACAATATCTTAAAAAATTGAAGCATTGCATGTTTTCAATTTTTAGAATTTATAGTCTTATAGGGATAAATGCATTATTAATAATCAGTTAAATTTAAATTTTGTAAATTTCTTAATTGTCACCTTTGCAACAATGCAATTTGCAATGATTTCTATAATTTTAGTTTACAAACATATTACTTAGGAAAAAGCAAATACAATGAACTATAATAAGAAGTTTTCTCACTCCCCTTTAAAGATATATGCTTGACCAAAAATTGAAACTTTGGATTGCTATTTATAATATTCATCCACTAAAGTGTAATTTTATAAAATCGAGTCAATTACTTGTATATTTGTTGAACTAACATATTCAAATATTATATTTTTCACTCTATCCAAAATGCAATGGGATTAAAAATATATTAAAAAAAATCAAAGTATTGTATTTTTTTAATTTTCAGAATTTTACAGTTTTATAAGAATAAATACGTTGTTAATAATCAGTTGAATGTAAATTTTGTAAATTTTTTAATTGTCTCCTTTGCCACAATGCAATTTGAAATGATGTCTATAATTTTAGTCTGCAAACATATTACTTAAGAAAAGACAAATACATTGGACTCTAATAAGAGATTTTCCTAATCCCCTCTAAGGATATATGCTTAACCCAACATTGAAGCTTAGGATTGCTATTTGTAATATTCATCCTCTAAAGTATTTTTTATTCAATTAATTGCATCACTTGTATTTTTGTTGAATTAACATATTCAAATATTATGCATTTCACTTCATTTAAAATGAAAGGACATTAACAATATATTAAAAAAATCAAAACATTACATTTTTTCAATTTTTAGGATTATACAATCTTATAGGGATAAAGACCTTGCTAATAATTTGTTGAATTTAAATTTTATAAATTTCTTAATTATCTCCTTTGCCACAATGCAATTTGTAATGATCGTTATAATTTTAGTCTGTAAACATATTACTTAAGGAAAAGAAAATAGAATGGACTCTCCACTCCCCTATAGAGATATATGCTTAAGACCAACATTAAAACTTGCCATAATGCAATTTGAAAAGATTTAACTAATTTTTGTGTACAAACATATTACATACGAAAAAGCAAATGCAATGGTTTCTAATAAAAAGTTTCCCCACTCTGGTATAGAGATATATGCTTGACCTAACTTTGAAGATTGTGATTGTTATTTATAATATTCATCCATTAAAGTGTATTTTATACAATTGAGTCCATTACTTGTATTTTTCTTCAAAAGTTTCCATTACTTGTATTTTTCTTCAATTAGCATATTCAAAATGCAATGACATTAACTACAAATTTTAAAAATCAAAACATTGGATTTTTACAATAATATGTTGAATTTAAATTTTGCAATTTTTTTAATTGTCTCCTTTGCCATAATTTAATTTGAAATAATTTATCTAATTTTTTTGTACAAACATATTACTTAAGAAAAAGCAAATGCAATGGACTCTAATAAAAATTTTCCTTACTTTGGTATAGAGATATATACTTGACTCAACATTAAAACTTGAGATTGGTATTTATAATATTCATTCTCTAAAGTGTATTTTATACAATTAAGCCATTACTTGTATTTTCTTCAATTAACATATTTAAATATTATGTTTTTCTCGCTATTAAAAATGTAATGGCATAAATAATAAATTTAAAAATCAAAATATTGAAATTTTAGAATTTTTAGAAGTTTAAACTCTTCGAGGGATAAATGCATTGTTAATAATCAAATGAATTCAAATTTTGTAAATTTCTTAATTGTCTCTTTTGCCACAATGCAATTTGTAATGATTTGTATAATTTTAGTCTTCAAACATCTTACTTAAGAAAAAACAAATGCAATGGACTCTAATAAAAAGTTTACCCACTCCTCTCTAGATATATATGCTTGACCAAATATTAAAGTTTAAGATTGTTATTTATAATATTCATCCATTAAAGTGTAATTTTATACAATTAAGTTAATTACTTGTATTTTTGTTCAATAAGCATATACAAATATTATGTTTTCCACTTTATCCAAAATGCAACGACATTGACAATATATTAAAAAATAAAAACGTTGTTAATTTTACAGTCTTATGGGGATAACTGCGTTGTTAATAATTAGTTGAATTTAAATTTTGTAAATTTCTTAATTGTTTGCTTTGCCATAATGTAATTTGTAATGATTTTTAAAATTTTAGTCTGCAAACATATTACTTAAGAAAAGAGAAATACAATGGACTCTAATAAAAAAATTTCCCACTTCTCTTAAGAGATATAAACTTGACCTAACATTGAAACTTGACCTAACATTGAAACTTGAGATTGCTATTTATAATATTCATCCACTAAAGTGTATTTTATATAATTGAGTTCATTAATTGTATTTTTCTTCAATTAACATATTCAAATATTATGTTTTTCTCACTATTCAAAATGCAATGACATAAATAATAAATTTAAAAATCAAAACATTGCATTTTTACAACTTTTAGAATTTTAAAGTCCTCATGGTATAAATGCATTGTTAATAATCAGTTAAATTTAAATTTTGTAAATTTCTTAATTCTCACTTTTGCCACAACACAATTTGTAATGATTTCTATAATTTTAGTCTGCAAACATATTACTTAAGAAAAAGCAAATACAATGGACTCTAATCAAAAGTTTTCCTACTCCTTTCTGAAGATATATGCTTGACCTAACATTGAAGTTTAGGATTGCTATTTGTAATATTCATCCACTAAAGTGTTTTTTATTCAATTGAGTCCATTACTTGTATTTATGTTGAATTAACATATTCCAATATTATACTTTTCACTCCATTTAAAATGAAATGGCATTAACAACATATTAAAAAATCAAAACATTACATTTTTTCAATTTTCAAAATTTTATAGTTTTATAGGGATAAATGCGTTGTTAATAATCAGTTGAATTTAAATTTTGTAAATTTCTTAATAGTCTCCTTTGCCACAATACAATTTGTAATGATTTTTGTAACTTTAGTCTACAAACATATTACTTAAGAAAAAGCAAATGCCATGGACTCTAATAAAAAGTTTTTCCATTGCCCTATTGGGATATATGCTTGACCAAACATTCAAACTTGGAATTGCTATTTGTAATATTTATCCAATAAAGTGTATTTTATACAATTAAATCAATTACTTGTACTTTTATTCAATTAACATCTTCAAATATTAGGTTTTTCACTCCATCCAAAATGTAATGACATTAACAATAAATTAAAAAATCAAAGCATTGCATTTTTTCAATTTTTAGAATTTTATAGTCTAATAAGGATAAATATGTTGTTAATAATCAGTTGAATTTAAACTTTGAAAATTTTTTAATTCTCTCCTTTACCACAATGCAATTTGCAATGATTTCGATAATTTTTATTGGTAAACATATTACTTAAGGAAAAGAAATTACAAAGGACTCTAATAAGAAGTTTTTCCGCTCTCATCCAAAGATATATCCTTGACCAAACATTAAAGTTTGAGATTACTATTTACAACATTCATCCCTTAAAGTGTATTTTATACAATTGAGTCATTACTTGTATTTCTTGAATTAACATATTCAAATATTATATTTTTCTCACTATTCAAAATGTAATGGCAAAAAAATAAATTTAAAAATCAAAACATTGCATTTTTACAATTTTTAGAAGTTTAAACTCTTCAAGGGGTAAATGCTTTGTTAATAATCAAATGAATTCAAATTTTGTAAATTTCTTAATTGTCTCCTTTGCCACAATGCAATTTGTAATGATTTGTATAATTTTAGTCTGCAAACATTTTATTGAAGAAAAAACAAATGCAATGGACTCTAATAATAAGTTTTCCCACTCCCCTCGAGAGTTATATGCTTGACCAAACATTGAAACTTAGGATTGCTATTTATGATATTTATCCATTAAAGTGTAATTTTATAGAATTGCGTCAATTACTTGTATTCTTTTCAATTAACATATTCAAATATTATGTTTTTCACTCCATCCAAAATGCAATGACATCGATAATATATTAAAAAATCAAAACGTTGCATTTTTATCCATTTTCAAAATTTTAAAGTCTCATAGGGATAAATGTGTTGTTAATAATCGATTGAATTGAAATTTTGTAAATTTCTTAATTGTCTCCTTCACCACAACGTAATTTGAAATAATTTCTGCAATTTAAGCAAATGCAATGAACTCTAATAAGAAGTTTTCCCATTACCCTCAAGAGATATATGCTTGATTCAACATTGAAGTTTGAAATTGTTATTCATAATATTCATCCACTAAAGTGTATTTTATACAATTAAGTTCATTACTTGAATTTTTTTTGAATTAAAATATTCAAATATTATACTTTTCACTCCATTTAAAATGAAAGGGCATTAGCAATATATTAAAAAAAATCAAAACATTGTAATTTTTCAATTTTCAAAATTTTATAATCTTATAGGGATAAATGTGTTTTTAATAATCATTTGCATTTAAATCTTGTAAATTTTCTTAATTGTCTATTTTTCCACAACGCAATTTGTAATGATTGCAATAATTTTAGTCTGCAAACATATTACTTAAGAAAAAGCAAATACAATATACTCTAATAAGAAGTTTTCCCACTCTCCTCTAGAGATATATACTTGACCTAACATTGAAGCTTAGGATTGTTATTTGTAATATTCATCCACTAAAGTGTTTTTTATTCAATTGAGTCCATTACTCGTATTTTTGTTGAATTAACATATTCAAATATTATGTTTTTCACTCCATGCAAAATGCAATGACAATAACAATATATAAAAAATTAAAAAATTACATTTTTACAATTTTCAAAATTTTACAATTTTATGGGGATAAATGCGTTGTTAATAATTAGTTGAATTTAAATTTTGTAAATTTCTTAATTGTCTCTATTGCCATAATGCAATTTGTAATGATCTCTATAATTTTAGTCTACAAACATATTACTTAAGGGAAAAAAAATAGAATGGACTCTAATAAGAAATTTTCCTACTCTTTTCTAAAGATATATACTTAACCCAACAATAATACTTGCCACAATGCAGTTTGTAATGATTTCTATAATTTTTGTTTGCAAACAAATATATTACTTAAGAAAAAGCAAATCCAATGGACTCTAATAAGAAGTTTCCCCACTCTGCTCTAAAGATATATGCTTGACCCAACATTAAAGATTGAGATTGCTATTTATAATATTCATCCACTAAAATGTAATTTTATACAATTGAGTCAATTACTTGTATTTTTGTTCTATTAACATCTTCAAATATAATGTTTTTCTCACCATTCAAAATGCAATGACATTAACTACAAATTTAAAAATCAAAACATTGCATTTTTTCAATTTTCATAATGTTAAAGTCTTATTGGGATAAATGAGTTATTAATAATCAGTTGAATATAAATTTTGTAAATTCTTAATTGTCTCCTTCGCCATAATGAAATTTGTAATGATTTCTATAATTTTAGTCTATAAACTTATTACTTAAGAGAAAGCAAATGTAATGGACTCTAATAAGAAGTTTTCCCACTCCCCTCTAGAGATATATGCTTGACCCATCTTTGAAATATGGGATGACTATTTATAATATTCATCCACTAATGTGTTTTTTATTCAATTAAGTTCATTGATTGTATTTTTGTTGAATTAACATATTCAAATATTATACTTTTCACTCCATTTAAAATGCAACGACATTAACAATATATTAAAAAATCAAAACATTGCATTTTTTCAATTTTAAGAATTTTATAGTCTTATAGGGATAAATGTCTTTTTAATAATCAGTTGAATTTAAATTTTGTAAATTTCTTAATTGTCTCATTCACCACAGTGCAATTTATAATAATTTCTATAATTTTAGTTTGCAAACATATTACTTAAGAAAAAGCAAATGCAATGGACTCTAATAAGAAGTTTCCCCACTCCCCTTTAGAGATATATGCTTGACCCATCTTTAAAACTTGGGATTGCTATTTATAATATTCATCCACTAATGTGTTTTTTATTCAATTGAGTTCATTGATTGTATTTTTGTTGAATTAACATATTCAAATATTATGTTTTTCACTCCATTTCAAATGCAACGTCATTACCAATATATTAAAAAATGAAAACGTTGCATATATTCAATTTTCAAAATTTTACAGTCTTATAGGGATAAATGTGTTGTTAATAATCAATTGAAATTAAATTTTGTAAATTTCTTAATTGTCTCCTTTGTCTCAATACAATTTGTAATGATTTCTATAATTTTAGTCTGCAAACATATTACTTAAGAAAAAGGAAACACAATGGACTATAATAAGAAGTTTTCCCACTCCCCTCTAGAGATATATGCTTTACCAAACATATAAGCAAAAGCAAGTGCAAAAGACTCTAATAAGAAGTTTTCCCACTCCCCTCCACAGATATATGCTTAAGCCAACATTGATGCTTGGCGTTTCAATTTATAATATTAATTCACTAAATTCTATTTTATACAATTGACTCCCTTACTTATATTTTTCTTCAATTAAGATTTTCAAATATTATGTTTTTCTCACCTTTCAAAATGCAATGACATCAATAATCAATTTAAAATTCAAAACATTCTATTTTTTCAATTTTTAGAATTTGAAAGTTTTCTAGCGATAAATGCATTGTCAATAATCAATTGAACCAAAATTTTGTAATTTCTTTGATTGTCTCCTTGGCCATAATGCAATTTGAAATGATTTGTGTTATTGTTCGGCACAAACATAATACTTAAGCAAAAGTAGGTGCAAAGGACTCAAATAAGAAGTTTTTCCACTCCCCTCTAGATGTATATGCTTGGCTCAACATTGACACTTGGGATTGCTATTTATAATATTCATTCACCAAAATGTATTTTCTACAATTGAGTCTGTTACTTGTATTTTTGTTCAATTAACATATTCACATAATATGTTTTTGTCGCCATTCAAAATGGAATGGCATTAATAATATATTAAAAAAACGAAAACATTTCATTTTCATAAATTTTATAATTTTAAAGGCTTCTAAGGGTAAATACATTGTTAATAACCAATTTAATTTCAATTTTGTAATTTTTTTAATTGTCACCTTGGCCACAATGCAATTTGAAATGATTTCTGCTATTTATGTGTATAAACATATTACTTAAGCAAAAGCAAAAGCAAAGGACTCTAATAAGAAGTTTTGCCACACAACATTGATGCTTGGGATTGCTATTTATAATATTCATCCACTAAAGTGTATTTTCTACAATTGACTCCATTACTTACATTTTTCTTCAATTAAGTCATTCAAATATTTTGTTTTTCTCACCTCTCAAAATGCCATGACATTAATAATAAATTTAAAATTCAAAACATTCCATTTTCTCAATTTCTAGAATTTTAAAGTTTTGCAGGAATAAATGCATTTTCACTAATTAGCTGAATTTAAATTTTTTAATTTTTTTTGATTGTCTCCTTGGCCATAATGCAATTTGAAATGATTTGTGCTACTTTTGTGTACAAATGTATTATTTAAGCAAAAGAAAGTGTAAAGGACTCTAAAAAGAAGTTTCCTGACTCCCTTCCACTGATATATGTTTTGTACTATTTTTGTCTACAATCATATTACTTAAGCAAAAACAAGTGTAAAGGACTCTAATAAGAACTTTTCCCACTCCCCTCCACTGATATATGCTTGAATCAGCATTAATACTTGGGAGTGCTATTTATATTATTCATTCACTAAAGTGTATTTTATACAATTGACTTCATTACTTATATTTTCCATCAATTAACATATTCAAATATTTTTTTTCTTACCTCTCAAAATGCAATCGCATTAATAATAAATTTAAAATTCAAAAGATTCCATTTTTTCAATTTTTAGAATTTTAATTGTTCTAGTGATAAATGCATTGTCAATAATTAGTTGAATTCGAATTTTGTAATTTTTTTGATTGTCTCATTGGCCACAATGTAATTTGAAATGATTTGTGTTATTTTTCTATACTAGCATAATACTTAAGCAAAAACAAGTGCAAAGGACTCTAATAAGAAGTTTTTCCACTCTCCTCTAGATGTATATGCTTGGCCCAACTTTGACACTTGGGATTGCTATTAACAATATTCATCTACTAAAGTGTATTTTCTATAATTGAGTTTGTTACTTGTATTTTTATTCAATTAACATATTCACATAATATGTTTTTGTCGCCATTCAAAATGGAATGGCATTAACAATATATTAAAAAACGAAAACATTGCATTTTCAAAATTTTTTTAATTTTAAAGACTTCTAGGAAAAAATGCATTGTCAATAATCAATTGAATTTAAATTTTGTAATTTTTTTAATTGTGCCCTTGGCTTCAATGCAATTTGAAATGATTTGTGCTATGTTTGTGTACGAACATATTACCTAAGCAAAACCAAGAGCAAAGGACTCCAATAAGAAGTTTCGCCACTCCCCTCTACAGATCTATGCTTGATCCAACATTGACACTTGAGATTGCTATTTATAATATTCATCTACTAAAGTGTATTTTATACAATTAACTCCATTACTTATATTTTTCTTTAATTAAAACTTTCAAATATTTTGTTTTTCTCACCTCTCACAATGCAATGACATTAATAATAAATTTAAAATTCAAAACATTTTATTTTCTCAATTTCTAGAATTTTAATGTTTTTTAGGGATAAATGCATTGTCAATAATTAGTTGAATTCAAATTTTGCAATTTTTATGATTATCTCCTTGGCCATAATGCAATTTGAAATGATTAGTGTTATTTTTGTGTACAAACATAATACTAAAGCAAAGCAAGTGCAAAGGACTCTAATAAGATGCTTTCCCACTCCCATCCACAGATATATTCTTGACCCAACAATGATACTTGGTTTTGCTATTTATAATATTCATCTAGTAAAGTGTATTTTATACAATTGACTCTATTACTTATATTTTTCTTCAATTAATATATTCAAATATTATGTTTTTCTCACCCCTCAAAATGCAATGACATTAATAATAAATTTACAATTCATAAAATTCCATTTTTTCAATTTTTAGAATTTTAAAGTTTTCTAGGAATAAATGCATGGTCAATAATCAATTAAAGTTAAATTTTGCAATTTTTTTAATTGTCTCCTTTGTCACAATGCAATTTGAAATGATTGCTATTTTTGTGTACAAACATATTTCTTACAGAAAAGCAAGTGTAAAGGACTCTCATAAGAAGTTTTCCCACTCCTTTCCACTGATTTATGCTTCAATCAACATTGAAGCTTGAGAGTGCTATTTATAATTTTCTTTCACTAATGTGTATTTTATACAATTGACTTTATTATTTATATTTTTCTTCAATTAACATATTCAAATATTATGTTTTTCTCACCCCTCAAAATGCAATGACATTAATAATAAATTTACAATTCATAACATTCCATTTTTTCAATTTTAAGAATTTTAAAGTTTTCTAGGAATAAATGCATTGTCAACAATTAGTTAAATTTAAATTTTCCAATTTTTTTTATTGTCTCCTTGGCCACAATGCAATTCGAAATGATTTGTGTTATTTTTGTGTACAAACATATTCCTTAAGTAAAAGCAAGTGTAAAAGACTATAATCAGAAATATTCCCATTCCTTTCCTCTAATATATGCTTGAATCAACATTGACACTTGAGAGTGCTATTTATAATATTTATTCACTAAAGTGTATTTTATACAATTGACTCCATTACTTATATTTTTCTTCAATTAAGACTTTCAAATATTTTGTTTTTCTCACTTCTCACAATGCAATGACATTAATAATAAATTTAAAATTCAAAACATTCCATTTTCTCAATTTCTATAATTTTAAAGTTTTCTAGGGATAAATGCATTATCAATAATTAGTTGAATTCAAATTTTGTAATTTTTTTCATTGTCTCCTTGGCCACCATGTAATTTGAAATGATTTGTGTTATGTTTCCGTACTAACATAATACTTAAGCAAAAACAGGTGCAAAGGACTCTAATAAGAAGCTTTTCCAGTCCCTTCTAGATGCATATGCTTGGCCTAACATTGACACTTGGGATTGCTATTAATAATATTCATTCACTAAAGTGTATTTTCTACAATTGAGTCCGTTACTTGTATTTTTATTCAATTAACACATTCACATAATATGTTTCTGTCACCATTCAAAATGGAATGGCATTACCAATATATTAGAAAACAAAAAAGTTTCATTTTCAAAATTTTTATAATTTTAAAGACTTCTATGGATAAATGAATTATCAATAATCAGTTGAATTTAAATTTTGTAATTTTTTTAATTATGTCCTTGGCCTCAATGTAATTTGATATGATTTGTGCTACCTTTGTGTACAAACATATTACCTAACCAAAAGCAAGAGCAAAGGACTCCAAAAAGAAGTTTTGCCATGCCCCTCCATAGATATATGTTTGACCCAACATTGACGTTCAGGATCACTATTTATAATATTTATCCATTAAATTGTATTTTATACAATTAACTCCATTACTTATATTTTTCTTTAAGTAAGACTTCAAATATTTTGTTTTTCTCACTTCTCACAATGCAATGACATTAATAATAAATTTAAAATTCAAAACATTCCATTTTCTCAATTTCTAGAATTTTAAAGTTTTCTAGAAATAAATGCATTATCAATAATTAGTTGAATTCAAATTTTGTAATTTTTTTAATTGTCTCCTTGGCCACAATGCAATTTGAAATGATTTGTGCTATTTTTGTGTACAAACGTACTACTTAAGTAAAAGCAAGTGTAAAGGACTCTAATAAGAAGTTTTGCTACTCCCCTCCATAGATATATATGGTTCACCCAACATTGATACTTGGGATTGCTATTTATAATATTCATCCACTAAAGTGTATTTTATACAATTGACTCCATTTCTTATATTTTTCTTCAATTAAGATATTCAAATATTATATTTCTCTCACCTCTCAAAATGCAATGACATTAATAATAAATTTAAAATTCAAAACATTCCATTTTCTCAATTTCTAGAATTTTAATGTTTTTTAGGGATCAATGCATTGTCAATAATTAGTTGAATTCAAATTTTGCAATTTTTTTGATTATGTCCTTGGCCATAATGCAATTTGAAATGATTAGTGTTATTTTTGTGTACAAACATAATACTTAGGCAAAAGCAAGTACAAAGGACTCTAATAAGATATTTTCCCACTCCCATCGACAGATATATGCTTGACTCAAAAATGATGCTTGGTTTTGCTATTTATAATATTCATCCACTAAAGTGTATTTTATACAATTGACTCCATTACTTATATTTTTCCTCAATTACCATATTCAAATATTATGTTTTTCTTACCCCTCAAAATGCAATGGCATTAATAATAAATTTAAATTCATAACATTCCATTTTTTCAATTTTTAGAATTTTAAAGTTTTCAAGGGATAAATGTATCGTTAATAATCAGTTGAATTTAAATTTTGTAATTTTTTTGATTGTCTCCTTGGCCACAATGCAATTTGAAATGATTTGTACTATATTTGTGTACAAATGTATTACTTAAGCAAAAGCAAGTGCAAAGGACTCTAATAAGAAGTTTTCCCACTCCCCTCCACAGATATATGCTTGACTCAAGATTGATGCTTGGGATTGCTATTTATAATATTCATCTTTTAAAGTGTATTTTATACAATTGACTCCATTACTTATATTTTTCTTCAATTAATATATTGAAATATTATGTTTTTCTCACCTCTCAAAATGCAATGACATTAATAATAAATTTAAAATTCAAAACATTCCTTTTATTTTTTCAATTTTTAGAATTTTAAAGTTTTCTCAGGATAAATTTATTGGCAATAACCAGTTGAATTTAAATTTTGCAAGTTTTTTGATTATCTCCTTGGCCACAATGCAATTAGAAATGATTTGTGCTATTTTTGTGGACAAAAGTATTACTTAAGCAAAAGCAAGTGTAAAGAACTCTAATAAGAAGTTTTCCCACTCCCTTCCACTAATATATGCTTGAATCAACATTAACGCTTGGAAGTGTTATTTATAATTTTCATTCATTAATGTGTATTTTATACAATTGACACCATTACTTATATTTTTCTTCGATTAACATATTGAAATATTATGTTTTTCTCACCTCTCAAACAATGACATTAATAATAAATTTAAAATTCAAAACATTCCATTTTCTCAATTTTTAGAATTTTAAAGTTTTCTAGGGATAAATGCATTGTCAATAATCAGTTGAATTTAAATTTTGCAATTTTTTTGATTGTCTCCTTGCCCATAATGCAATTTGAAATGATCTATGCTATATTTGTGTACAAACATATTACTTAAGCAAAATCAAGTGTAAAGGACTCTAATAAGAAGTTTTCCCACTCTCCTCCACTAATATATGCTTGAATCAACATTGATGCTTAGGAGTTTTATTTATAATATTCATTCACTAAAGTGTATTTTATACAATTGACTCCATTACTTATATTTTTTTTCAATTAACATATTCAAATATTATGTTTTTCTCACCTCTCAAAATGCAATGACATTAATAAAAAAATTGAAAATTCAAAACATTCCATTTTTTTAATTTTTAGAATTTTAAAGTTTTCTAGGGATTAATGCTTTGTCAATAGTTGGTTGAACTTAAATTTTGTAATTTTTTCGACTGTCTCCTTGGTTACAATGCAATTTGAAATGATTTGTGTTATTTTTGTGTACAAACATAATACTTAAGCAAAAGCTAGTGCAAAGGACTTTGATAAGGAGTTTTTCCACTCCCCTGTAGATGTATATGCTTGGCCCAACATTGACACTTGGGATTGCTATTTATAATATTCATCCATTAAAGCGTATTTTCTACAACTGAGTCTGTTAATTGTATTTTTGTTCAATTAACATATTTGCATAATATGTTTTTGTCGCCATTCAAAATGGAATGGCATTAGCAATATATTAAAAAATGAAAACATTGCATTTTCAAAGTTATTATAATTTTATAGACTTTTAGGGATAAATGTATTGTAAATAATCGGTTGAATTTAAATGTTGTAACTTTTTTAATTCTCCTTGACCAAAATGCAATTTGAAATGATTTGTGCTATTTTTGTATACAAACATATTTCATAAGCAAAAGCAAGTACAAAGGACTCTAATAAGAAGTTTTCCCACTCCCTTCTACAGATATATACTTGACCTAACATTGATGCTTAAGATTGCTATTTATAATATTCTTCCACTAAAGTTTATTTTACACAATTGCCTCAATTACTTATATTTTTCTTTAATTAAGATATTCAAATATTATGTTTTTCTCACCTCTCAATATGTAATGCCATTAATAATAAATTTAAAATTCAAAACATTCCATTTTTTCAATTGTTAGAATTTTAAAGTTTTCTAGGGATAAATGCAATGTCAATAATTAGTTGAATTTAAGTTTTGTAATTTTTTTGATTGTCTACTTGGCCATAATGCAATTTGAAATGATTTGTGTTATTTTACAATACAATCATAATACTAAAGCAAAAGCAGGTATAAAGGACTCTAATAAGAAGTTTTTCCACTCCCCTCTAGATGTATATGATTGGCCCAACAATGACACTTGGGATTGCTATTAATAATATTCATCCACTAAAGTGTATTTTCTACAATTGAGTTTACTTGTATTTTTCTTCAATTACCATATTCACATAATATCTTTTTGTTGCCATTCAAAATGGAATGCCATTAGCAATATATTAAAAAATGAAAACATTGCATTTTCAAAATTTTTATAATTTTAAAGACTTCTAGAGATAAATACTTTGTCAATAATTCAATTTAAATTTTGTAATTTTTTTAATTGTGTGTTTGCCCACAATGCAATTTGAAATGATTTGTGCTATGTTGCGTACAAACATATTACTTAAGCAAAAGCAAGAGCAAAGGACTCTAATAAGAAGTTTTGCCACTCCCCTCCATAGATATATGCTTGACCCAACATTTACGCTTAGGATCGCTATTTATAATATTCATCCATTAAAGTGTATTTTATACAATTAACTCCATTACTTATATTTTTCTTCAATTAAGACATTTAAATATTATGTTTTTCTTACCCTTCAAAATGCAATGGCATTAATAATAAATTTAGAATTCAAAATATTCCATTTTCTCAATTTTTAGAATTTTAAACTTTTGTAAGGATAAATTGATTGTCAATAATTAGTTGAATTTAAATTTTGCAATTTCTTTGATTGTCACCTTGTCCACAATGCAATTTGAAATGATTTGTGCTATTTTTGTGTACAAACGTATTACTTAAGCAAAAGCAAGTGTAAAGGACTATAATAAGAAATTTTGCAATTTTGTAATTTTTTTAATTGTCTCCTTGGCCACAATGCAATTTGAAATAATTTGTGTTATTTTTGTGTACAAACAAAATACTTAAGCAAAAGCATGTGCAAAGGACTCTAATAAGAAGTTTTTCCACTCCCCTCTATATGTATATGTCTAGCCCAACATTGACACTTGGGATCACTATTTATAATATTTATCCACTAAAGTGAATTTTCTATAATTGAGTCCGTTACTTGTATGTTTGTTCAAGTAACATATTCACATATTATGTTTTTGTCGCCATTCAAAATTGAATGACATTAACAATATATTAAAAAATGAAAACTTCTAGGGATAAAAGTATTATCAATAATCAGTTGATTTTAATTTTTGTAATTTTTTTAATTCTCTCCTTCGCCACAATGCATTTTGAAATGATTTGTCCTATTTTTGGTGTTCAAACATACTACTTAAGCAAAAACAACCGCAAAGGACTCTAATAAGAAGTTTTCCCACTCCCCTCCACTAATATATGCTTGACCCAACATTCACGCTTGGAATTACTATTTATAATATTCATCAACTAAAGTGTATTTTATATAATTGACTACATTACTTATATTTTTCTTCAATTCACAAATTTAAATATTATGTTTTTCTCTCCTCTCAAAATACAATAGCATTAATAATAAATTTAAAGTTCAAAAGATTCCATTTTTCCAATTTTTAGAATTTTAAAATTTTCTAGCGATAAATGCATTGTCAAGAATTAGTTAAATTTAAATTTTGCAATTTTTTTGATTATCTCCTTGGCCACAATGCAATTTGAAATGATTTGTGTTATTTTTGTGTACAAACATAATACTTAAGAAAAAGCATGTGCAAAGGACTTTAATAAGAAGTTTTTCCACTCCCCTCTAGATGTATATGTTTGGCCCAACATTGACACTTGGCATTGCTAGTTATAATATTCATCCACTAAAGTGAATTTTTTACAATTGAGTCTGTTACTTGTATTTTTGTTTAAGTAACATATTCACATATTTTGTTTTTGTTGCCATTCAAAATTGAATGGAATTAACAATATATTAAAAAATGAAAACTTCTAAGGATAAAAGTATTGTTAATAATCAGTTGATTTTAATTCTTGTAATTTTTTTAATTGTCTCCTTGGCCACAATGCATTTTGAAATGATTTGTCCTATTTTTATGTACAAACATATTACTTAAGCAAAAGCAACTGCAAAAGACTCTAATAAGAAGTTTTCCCACTCCCCTCCACTAATATATGCTTGACCCAACCTTAACAATTGGGATTGCTATTTGTAATATTCATCCACTAAAGTGTATTTTATACAATTGACTCCATTACTTATATTTTTTTTCAATTAAGATATTTAAATATTATGTTTTTCCCACCTCTCAAAATCCAATGGCATTAATAATAAATTAAAAATTCAAAACATTTCATTTTTTCAATTTTTAAAATTTTAAAGTTTTCTAAGGATAAATGCATTGTCAATAATTAGTTGAATTTAAATTTTGCAATTTTTTGATTGTCTCCTAGGCCACAATGCAATTGAAAATGATTTTTGTTATATTTATGTACAAACATAATACTTAAGTAAAAGCAGGTGCAAAGGACTCTAATAAGAAGTTTTTCCTCTCCCCTTTAGATGTATATGCTTGTCCCAACATTGAGACTTCAGATTGTTATTTATAATATTCATCCACTAAAGTGTATTTTCTACAATTGAGTCCGTTATTTGTATTTTTGTTCAATTAACATATTCAGATATTACGTTTTTGTTGTCATTCAAAATGTAGTGGCTTTAACAATATATGAAAAAAACGAAAATATTGCATTTTTTAAATTTTTATAATTTTAAAGACTTCTAAGGATAAATGCATTGTCAATAATCAATTAAATTTAAATTTTATAATTTTTTTAATTGTCTCCTTGGCCACAATGTAATTTCAAATGATTTGTGCTATTTTTGTGTACAAACATTTTACTTAAGCAAAAGCAAGTGCAAAGGACTATAATAAGAAATTTTTCCACTCCCCTCTAGATGTATGTGCTTGACCCAACATTTGACACGTGGGATTGCAATTTATAATTTTCATCCACTAAAGTGTATTTTATACAATTGACTTCATTACTTATATTTTTCTTCAATTAAGATATTCAAATATTATATTTTTCTTACCTCTCAAAATGCAGTGGCATTAGTAATAAATTTAAAATTCAAAACATTCCATTTTTTTAATTTCTACAATTTTAAAGTCTTTTAGGGATAAATGCATTGTCAATAATCAGTAGAATTTAAATTTTGTAATTTTTTTGATTGTCTCCTTAGGCATAATGCAATTTGAAATGATTTGTGTTAATTTTTGTGTACAAACATAATACTTAAGCAAAAGCAAGTGAAAAGGACTCTAATAAGATGTTTTTCCACTCCCCTCTGAATGTATCTGCTTGACCCAATATTGACACTTGGGATTGCTATTTATAATATTCATCTACTAATGTGTATTTTATACAATTGACTCCATTACTCGTATTTTTGTTCAATTAACATCTTCAAATATTACATTTTTGTCCCTATTGAAAATGGAGTGGCATTAACAATATATTAAAAAATGAAAACACTGCATTTTTAAAATTTTTATAATTTTAAAAACTTCTAGGGACATATACATTGTCAATAATCAGTTAAGTTTAAATTTTGTATTTTTTTTAATTGTCTCCTTGGCCACAATGCTATTTGAAATGATTTGTACTATTTTTATGTACAAACATATTACGTAAGCAAAAGCAGGTGCAATGGACTCTAACAACATGTTTTCCCACTCCTCTCTAAAGATATATGCTTGACCAAACATTGATACTTGAGATTGCTATTTATAATATTTGTCCACTAATGTGTATTTTATATAATTTACTCCATTACTTATATTTTTCTTCAATTAAGATATTCAAATAATATGTTTTTCACACTTCTCAAAATGCAATGACATTAATAATAAATTTAAAATTCAAAACATTTCATTTTTTCAATTTCTAAAATTTTTGAGTTTTTTAGGGATAAATACATTGTCAAAAATCAATTGAATTTAAATTTTGTAATTTTTTTGATTGTCTCCTTAGCCATGATGTAATTTGAAATGATTTGTGTTAATTTTTGTGTGCAAATATAATACTTAAGCAAAAGGAAGTGCAAAGGACTTTAATAAGAACTTTTTCCACTCCTCTTTATATGTATATGCTTCACCCAACATTGACACTTGTGATTCCTATTTATAATATTCATGCATTAAAGTATATTTTATACAATTAAATCCTTTACATGAATTTTTGTTCAATTAACATATTCAAATATTATGTTTTTGTCCCTATTCAAAATAGAATGACATTAACAATATATTAAAAAATGAAAACATTGCGATTTTAAAATTTTTATAACTTTAAAGACTTTTAGGGATAAATGCATTGTTAATAATCAGCTGAATTTAAATTTTGTAATTTTTTTCATTGTCTCTTTAGCCACAATGCAATTTGAAATGATTTGTGTTAATTTTTGCATACAAACATAATACTTAAGCAAAAGCAAGTGCAAAGGACTCTAATAAGAAGTTTTCCACTCCCCTCTGGATGTATATGCTTGACCCAACATTGACACTTAGGATTGCTACTTATAATATTCATCCATTAATGTGTATTTTATACAATTAACTCCATTACTTGTATTTTTGTTCAATTAACATATTCAAATATTATGTTTTTGTCGCCATTCAAAATGGAATGACATTAACAATATATTATAAAACAAAAACATTGAGTTTTTAAAATTTTTATAATTTTAAAGACCTCTAGGGATAAATGCATTGTCAATAATTAGTTGAATTTAAATTTTGTAATTCTTTTAATTGTCTCCTTGGCTATGATGCAATTTCAAATGATTTGTGCTATTTTTGTGTACAAACATATTACTTAAGCAAAAATAAGTGCAAAGGACTCTAACAAGATGTTGTCCCACTCCCCTCTAGAGATATATGCTTGACCCAACATTGATACTTAGGATTGCTATTTATAATATTCATCCACTAAAGTGTATTTTATATAATTGACTCCATTACTTATATTTTCTTCAATTAAGATATTCAAATATTATGTTTTTCTCACCTCTTAAAATGCAATGACATTAATAATAAATTTAAAATTCAAAACATTCCATTTTTTCAATTTCTAGGATTTTATAGTTTTCTAAGGATACATGGATTGTCAAAATCTGTTGAATTTTAATTTTGTAATTTTTTTCATTGTCTCCTTAACCACAATGCAATTTGAAATGATTTGTGTTATTTTTATGTACAAACATAATACTTAAGCAAAAATGGGTACAAACGACTCTAATAAGATGTTTTTCCATTCCCCTATAGATGTACATGCTTGGCCCAACATTGACACTTAGAATTGTTACTTATAATGTTCATCCACTAAAGTGTTTTTCATATAATTGAGTCCGTTAATTTTATTTTTGTTTAATTAAACAATTCAAATATTATGTTTTTGTTGCCCTTCAAAATGGAATGACATTAACAATATATTAAAAAATGAAAGCATTGCATTTTTTAAATTTTTATAATTTTGAAGACTTTTAGGGATAAATACATTGTCAATAACCCGTTGAATTTAAATTTTGTAATTATTTTAATTGTCTCCTTGGCCATAATGCAATTTGAAATGATTTGTGCTATTTTTGTGTACAAACATCTTACTTAAGCAAAAGCAAGTGCCAAGGACTCTAATAAGAAGTCTTTACATTCCCCTTTAGATGTATATGCTTGGCCCAACATTTGATGCTTAGGATTGCTATTTATAATAGTCATCTACTAAAGTGTATTTTATACAATTGACTCCATTACTTATATTTTTTTTTCATTTAAGATATTCAAGTATTATGTTTTTCTCACATCTCAAAATGCAATGACATTAATAATAAATTTAAAATTCAAAACATTAATAATAATCAGTTGAATTTAAATTTTGTAATTTTTTAGATCGTCTCCTTAGCCATAATGCAATTAGAAATGATTTGTGTTATTTTTGCGTCCAAACATAATACTTAAGCAAAAGCAAATGTAAAGGTCTATAATAAGAAGTTTTTCCACTCCCCTCTAGATGTATATGCTTGACCCAACTTTGACACTTAGGATTGTTATTTATAATATTTATCCACTAAAGTGTTTTTCATACTATTGAGTTTGTTACTTTTATTTTTGTTCGATTAACATATTCAAATATTATGTTTTTGTCATTACTAAAAATGCGATGACATTAATAATAAATTTGAAATTCAAAACATTCCATTTTTTAAATCTCTAGAATTTTAAAGTTTTCTAGGGATACATGCATTGTCAATAGTTAGTTGAATTTAAATTTTGTAATTTTTTTAATTGTCTCCTTGGTCAGAATGCAATTTGAATTGATTTGTGTTATGTTTGTGTGCAAACATAATACTTAAGCAAAAGTAAGTACAAAGGACTCTAATAAGATGTTTTTTGACTCCTCTCTTAATATATATGTCTAACCCAACATTGACACTTGGGATTGCTATTTCTAATATTCTTTCATTAAAGTTTATTTTATATAGTTGACTCCATTACTCGTATTTTTTTTCAATTAACATATTCAAATATTATATTTTTCTTGCCAATCAAAATGCAATGACATTAACAATACATCAAAAAATGAAAACATTGCAATTTTATAATTTTAACATCTTCTAGGGATAAATGCATTGTCAATAATCAGTTGAATTTAAATTTCGTAATTTTTTTAATTGTCTCACTGGCCACAATGTAATATGAAATGATTTGTGCTATTTTTGTGTACAAGCATATTACTTAAGCAAAAGCAAGTGCAAAGGACTCTAATAAGAAGCTTTCCTACCCCCTCTAAAGATATATGCTTGACCCAACATTGATGCTTCATATTGCTATTTACAATATTCATCCACTAAAGTATATTTATACAATTGACACCATCACTTATATTTTTCTTCAATTAAGATATTTAAATATTATGTTTTTCTCACCACTCAAAATGCAATGGAATTAATAATAAATTTTAAATTCAAAACATTCCATTTTTTAAATCTCTAGAATTTTAAAGTTTTCTAGGGATACATGCATTGTCAATAATTAGTTGAATTTAAAATTTGTAATTGTTTTGATTGTCTCTTTAGCCACAATGCAATTTGAAATGATTTGTGTTATTTTTGTGTACAAACATAATATTTAAGCAAAAGCAAGTGCAAAGGACTTTAATAAGAAGTTTTTCGACTCCTTCATAGATGTATATGCTTGGCCCAACTTTCGATGCTTGGGATTGCTACTTATTATATTCATCCATTAAAGTGTATTTTATACAATTGACTCTATTACTTATATGTTTTTTTCAATTAATATATTTAAATATTATGTTTTTCTCACCTTTTAAAATGGAATGGCTTTAATAATAAATTTAAAATTCAAAACAACCCATTTTTCAATTTTTAAAATTTAAAGTTTTCTAGGGATAAATGCATTGTCAATAATTAGTCGAATTTAAATTTTGTAATTTTTTTGATTGTCTCCTTGACCACAATGCAATTTGAAATTATTTGCGCTATTTTTGTGTACAAACGTATAACTTAAGCAAAAGCAAATGTAAAAGACTCTAATAAGAAGTTTTCCCACTCCCTTTTAGAGATATATGTTTGACCCAACATTGATGCTGGATATTGCTATCTATAATATTCATCTACTAAAGTGTATTTTATACAATTGACTCTATTACTCGTATTTTTGTTCAATTAAAATATTCAAATATCATGTTTTAGTTGCCACTCAAAATGCAATGGCATTAACAATATTTTAGAAAATGAAAACATCGCATTTTTACAATTTTTATAATTTTAAAGTCTTCTAGCATTGAATGTATTGTCAATAGTTTGTTGAATTTAGATTTTGTAATTTTTTTAATTGTCTCCTTGGCCAGAATGCAATTTGGATTGATTTGTGTTATTTTTGTGTGCAAACATAATACTTAAGCAAAAGCAAGTGCAAAGGACTTTAATAAGAAGTTTTTCCACTTTCTTCTAGATGTATATGCTTGACCCACCATTGACACTTGGGATTGTTATTTATAATATTCTTCCACTAAAGTGAATTTTTTATAATTCACTCCATTACTCGCATTTTTTTTCAATTTACATATTCAAATATTATGTTTTTCTCGCCACTAAAAATGCAATGACATTAACAATACATTAAAAAATGAAAATATTGCAATTTTACAATTTTTATAATTTTAACATCTGTTAGGGATAAATGCATTGTTAATAATTAGTTGAATTTAAATTTTGTAATTTTTTTAAGTGTCTCATTGGCCACAATGCAATGTGAAATGATTTGTGCTATTTTTGTGTACAAGCATATTACTTAAGCAAAAGCAAGTGCAAAGGACTCTAATAAAAAGTTTTCCCACCCCCCTCTAGAGATATCTGCTTGACCCAACATTGATGCTTCAGATTGTTATTTATAATATTGATCCACTATAGTATATTTATACAATTGACTCCATTACTTATATTTTTTTTCAATTAACATATTCAAATATTATGTTTTTCTCGCCACTCAAAATGCAATGGCATTAATAATACATTAAAAATGAAAACATTGCATCTTAAAAATTGTTATAATTTTAAAGTCTTCTAGGGATAAATGCATTATTAATGATCAGATGAATTTAGATTTTGTAATTTTTTAATTGTCTCCTTGGCCATATGCAATTTGAAATAATTTGTGTTATTTTTGTGTACAAACATAATACTTATGCAAAAGCAAGTGCAAAGGACTCTAATAAGAAGCTTTTTGACTCCCCTCTAGATGTATATGCTTGGCCCAACATTTAACGCTTGGGTTTGCTATTTATTATATTTATCCACTAAAGTGTATTTTATACAACTGACTCCATTACTCGTATTTTTGTTCAATTAACATATTCCAATATTATATTTTTCTCCCCACTCAAAATGCAATGACATTAACAATATATTAAAAAATGAAAACATTGCATTTTAAAAATTTTTATAATTTTAAAGTCTTCTAGCGATAAATGCATTGTTAATAATCAGTTGACTTTAGATTTTCTAAATTTTTTAATTGTCTCCTTGGCCATATGCAACTTGAAATGATTTTTGTTACTTTTGTGTACAAACATAATACTTATGCAAAAGCAGGTGCAAAGGACTCCCCTCTAGATGTATATGCTTGGCCCAACATTTGACGCTTGGGATTGCTATTTATTATATTTATCCACTAAAGTGTATTTTATGCAATTGACTCCATTACTTATATTTTTTTTCAGTTAACATACTCAAATTTTATGTTTTTCTGACCTCTTAAAATGCAATGACATTAATAATAAATTTAACATTCAAAGTATCCCATTTTTTCAGTTTTTAAAATTTAAAGTTTTTTAAGGATAAATGCATTGTTAATAATTAGTTGAATTTAAATTTTCTAATTTTTTTTCATTGTCTCTCTGGCCAAATTACAATTTGAAATGATTTGTGCTATTTTTGCGTATAAATGTATTACTTAAGGAAAAGTAAGTGCAAAAGACTCTAATAAAAAGTTTTCCCACTCCCCTCCACAAATATATGCTTGACCCAACATTGACTCTTGGGATTGCTATTTATAATATTCATCCACTGAAGTGTATTTTATATAACTGACTCCATTAATCTTATTTTTGTTCAATTAACATATTCAAATATTATGTGTTTCTCCCCACTCAAATGCAATGATATTAACAATATATTAAAAAATGAAAACATTGCATTTTTAAAATTTTTGTAATTTTAAAGTCTTCTAGGGATAAATGTGTTGTTATTAATCAGTTGAATTTAGATTTTGTAATTTTTTTAATTGTCTGCTTGGCCAGAATGCAATTTGAACTGATTTGTCTTATTTTTGTGTGCAAACATAATACTTAAGCAAAAGCAAGTGCAAAGGACTCTAATGAGAAGTTTTTCCACTCCCCTCTAAATGTATATGCTTGATCCAACATTAACACAAGGGATTTCTATTTATAATATTCATCCATTACAGTACATTTTATACAATTGATTCCGTTACTCGTATTTTTGCTTAATTAACATATTCAAATATCCTGTTTTTCTCGCCACTCAAAATGTAATGGCATTAACAATATATTAAAAAATGAAAACATCAAATTCTTACAATTCTTATAATTTTAAAGTCTTCTAAGGATAAATATATTGTCAATAGTTAGTAAAATTTAGATTTTGTAATTTTTTTAATTGTTTCCTTGGCCATAATGCAATTTTAACTGATTTGTCTGATTTTTGTGTGCAAACATAATACTTAAGGAAAAGCAAGTGCAAAGGACTCTAATAAGAAGTTTTTTGACATCCCTCTAAATGTATATGCTTAGTCCAACATTTGACGCTTAAGATTGCTATTTATTGTATTCATCCACTAAAGTGTATTTTATGCAATTGACTCTATTACTTTTTTTTTTCAATTAAAATACTCAAATATTATGTTTTTCTCACCTCTTAAAATGCAATGACATTAATAATAAATTTAACATTCAAAGCATCCCATTTTTTTAGTTTTTAAAATTTAAAGTTTTTTAGGGATAAATGCATTGTCAATAATTAGTTGAATTTAAATTTTCTAATTTTTTTCATTATCTCCCTGGCCAAATTTCAATTTGAAATGATTTGTGCTATTTTTGGGTATAAAAGTATTGTTTAAGGAAAAGCAAGTACAAAAAACTCTAATAAGAAGTTTTCCCACTCTCATCCACAAATATATACTTGACTCAACATTGACCCTTGGGATTGTTATTTATAATATTCATCCACTAAAGTGTATTTTATACAATTGACTCCATTAATCTTATTTTTGTTCAATTAACATATTTGAATATTATGTGTTTCTCCCCACTCAACATGCAATGACATTATCAATATATTAAAAAAATGAAAACATTGCATTTTTAAAATTTTTGTAATTTTAAGGTCTTCTAGGGATAAATGTGTTGTTATTAATCAGTTGAATTTAGATTTTGTAATTTTTTTTAATTGTCTGCTTAGCCAAAATGCAATTTGAACTGATTTGTGTTATTTTTGTGCGCAAACATAATATTTAAGCAAAAGCAAGTGCAAAGGACTCTAATGAGAAGTTTTTCCACTCCCTTCTAGATTTATATGCTTGACCCCACATTGACACAAGGGATTGCTATTTATAATATTCATCCATTATAGTGCATTTTATATAATTGATTCCATTACTCGTATTTTTGTTCAATTAATATATTCAAATATCTTGTTTTCCTCGCCACTCAAAATGCAATGACATTAACAATATATTAAAAAATGGAAACATTGAATTCTTAAAATTCTTATAATTTTAAAGTTTTCTAAGGATAAATATACTATTAATAATCAGTAAAATTTAGATTTTGTAATTTTTTTAATTATCTCCTTGGCCAAAATGCAATTTTAATTGATTTGTTTGATTTTTGTGTGCAAACATAATACTTAAGGAAAAGCAAGTGCAAAGGACTCTAATAAGAAGTTTTTCGACACTCCTCTAGATGTATATGTTTGGCCCAACATTTGACACTTGAGATTACTATTTATTATATTCACCCACTAAAATATATTTTATGCAATTGACTCCATTACTTATATTTTTTTTCAATTAACATACTCAAATATTATGTTTTTCTCACCTCTTAAAATGCAATGACATTAATAATAAATTTAACATTCAAAGCATCATATTTTTTTAGTTTTTAAAATTTAAAGTTTTTTAGGGATAAATACATTGTCAATAATTAGTTGAATTTAAATTTTCCAATTTTGTTGCGTATAAACGTAATTTTTAAGCAAAAGCAAGTGCAAAAGATTCTAATAAGAAGTTTTCCCACTCCCCTCCATAAATATATTCATCCATTAAAGTGTATTTTATATAATTGACTCCATTAGTTATATTTTTTTTCAATTAATATATTCAAATATTATGTTTTTCTTTCCTCTTAAAATGCAATGGCATAAATAAGAAATTTAAAATTCAAAACATTCTATTTTTTCAATTTTTAGAATTTAAAAGTTTTTTAGGGATAAATGCATTGTCAATAATCGGCAAAATTTAAATTTTGTAATTTTTTTCATTTTTTCCTTGGCCACAATGCAATTTGGAATGATTTGTGTTATTTTTGTGAACAAACAAAATACTTAAGTAAAAGCAAGTGCGAAGGACTTCAATAAGATGTTTTTCCACTCCTCTCAAGATGTATATGGTTGACCCAATATTTGATGCTTGGGATTGGTATTTATAATATTCATCCACTAAAGTGTATCTTATACAATTGACTCCATTACTTATATCTTTTTTCAATTAACATATTCAAATATTATATTTTTCTCACCTCTTAAAATGAAATGACATTAATAATAAATTTAAAATTCAACACATTCCATTTTTTCAATTTTCTGAATTTTAAAGTTTTCTAGGAATAAATGCAATGTCAATAATCAGTTGAATTAAAATTTTATAATTTTTCTGATTGTCTCCTTGGCCACAATGCAATTTGAAATGATTTGTGTTATTTTTGTGTGCAAACATAATACTTAAGGAAAAGCAAGAACAAAGGACTCTACTAAAAAGTTTTTCCACTCTCCTCTAGATGCATATGCTTAACCTAACATTGACACTAAGAATTGCTATTTATAATATTCTTCCACTAAAGTGTATTTTATACAATTGACTCCATTATTCGTATTTTCGTTTAATTAAAAGATTCAAATAGTATGTTTTTCTCACCACTCAAAATGCAATGACATTAGCAATATATTAAAAAAAATGAAAACATTGCATTTTTAAAAATTTTATAATTTTAAAGTCTTCTAGGGATAAATGCATATTCAATAATTAGTTGAATTTAAATTTTGTAATTTTTTTAATTGTCTCCTTAGCCAAATGTAATTTGAAATAATTTGGGTTATTTTTGTGTACAAACATAATACTTATGCAAGTACAAGTGCAAAGGACTCCGATAAGAAGTTTTTCCACTGCCCCCTAGATGTATATGGTTGACCCAACATTTGACACTTGGGATTGCTATTAATAATATTCATTTACTAAAGTGTATTTTATACAATTGACTCCATTACTTGTAATTTTTTTCAATTAACATATTCAAATATTATATTTTTCTCACCTCTCAAAATGCAATGACATTAATAAAAAATTTAAAATTCAAAACATTCCATTTTTTCAATTTTCAGAATTTTAAAGTTTTTTAGGGATAAATGCATTGTCAATAATCAGTTGAATTTAAATTTTGTAATTGTTTTGATTGTCATCTTAGCCACAATGCAATTTGAAATGATTTGTGTTATTTTTGTGTACAAACATAATATATGCTTGACCCAACATTAATGTTTGAGATTACTATTTATAATATTCATCCATTAAAGTGTACTTTATATATTTGACTCCATTAGTCATATTTTTCTTCAATTAACATATTCAAATATCATGTTTTAGTCGCCACTCAAAATGCAATGGCACTAACAATATTTTAAAAAATGAAAACATCACATTTTTACAATTTTTATAATTTTAAAGTTTTCTAGGGATAAATGTATTGTCAATAGTCAGTTGAATTTAGATTTTGTAATTTTTTTAATTGTCTCCTTGGCCAGAATGCAATTAGAAATAATTTGTGTTATTTTTGTGTACCAGCCTATTACTTAAGCAAAAGCAAGTGCAAAAGACTCTAATATGATGTTTTCCCACCCTCTCCACAAATATATGCTTGACCGAAGATAAACTCTTGGGATTGTTATTTATAATATTCATCCACTAAAGTGTATTTTATACAATTGATTACATTAATCGTATTTTTGTTCAATTAACATAATCCAATATTATGTTTTTCTCCCCACTCAAAAAGCAATGATATTAACAATATATTAAAAAATAAAAACATTGCACTTTAAAAATTTTTATAATTTTAAAGTCTTTTAGGGATAAATGCATTATCAATAATCAGTTGACTTTAGATTTTGTAATTTTTTTAATTGTCTCCTTGGCCATATGCAATTTGAAATGATTTGTGTTATTTTTGTGTACAAATACTTATGGAAAAGCAGGTGCAAAGAACGCTAATAAAAAGTTTTTCGATTCCACTCTAGATGTATATGCTTGGCCCAACATTTAACGATTGGAATTGCTATTTATTATATTTATCTACTAAAGTGTATTTTATACAATTGACTCCATTATTTATATTTTTTTTGTCAATTAACATATTCAAATATTATATTTTTCTCATCTCTCAAAATGTAATCACATTAATAATAAATTTAAAATTTAAAATTCAAAACATTCCCTTTATTCAATTTTTAGAATTTACAGTTTTCTAAAGATAAATGCATTGTCAATAATTAGTTGAATTTAAAATTTGTAATTTTTTTGATTGTCTCCTTGACCATAATGCAATTTGAAATGATTTGTGTTATTTTTGTGTACAAACATAATACTTAAGAAAAAATGGGTGCAAATGACTTTAGAAGGAAGTTTTTCCACTCCCCTTTAGATGTACATGCTTGACCCAACATTGACACTTGGAATTTCTACTTATAATATTCATCCACTAAAGTGTATTTTATACAATTGATTCCATTACTCGTATTTTTGTTCAATTAATATATTCAAATATTATATTTTTCTCACCACTCAAAATGCAATGGAATTAACAATATATTAAAAAATGTAAACATTGCATTTTTACAATTTTTATAATTTTGAAGTCTTCTTAGCAGAAATTCATCGTCAATAATCAATTGAATTTAAATTTTATAATTTTTTTAATTATCCCCTTTCCCACAATGCAATTTGAAATGATATGTGTACTTTTTGTGTACAAACACATTACTTAAGAAAAAGCAAGTGCAATGGACTTTAATAAGAAGTTTTTCCACTCCCCTCTAGATGTATATGCTTGAACCAACATTGATGCTTGCAATTTTTATTTATAATATTCATCCACTAAAGTGTATTTCATACAATTAAGTCCATTACTTGTATTTTTCTTCAGTTAACAAATTCAAATACTATGTTTTTCTCCCTCTCAAAATGCAATGGAATTAACAAAAAATTTAAAATTTAAACCATTGCATTTTTTCAATTTTTATAATTTTAAAGTTTTCTGAGTATAAATACATTATCATTAATCAGTTAAATTTAAATTTTTTTATTTTTTTAATTGTCTCCTTTTCCACAATGCAATTTAAAAGGATTTATCTAATTTTTATGTACAAACATATGGGTTAAGAAAAAAGCAACTGCAATGGACTCTAATAAGAACTTTTCCCACTTCTCTCTAAAGTTATATGCTTGACTCAACACAAACGCTTAAGATTATTATTTATAATATTCATCCACTAAAGTGTATTTTATACAATTAAGTCCATTACTTGTATTTTTGTTCAATTAACATATTCAAATATTATATTTTTCTTATCATTCAAAATGCTATGGCATTAACAATATGTTAAAAAAATGAAAACATTGTATTTTTAAAATTTTTATTATTTTGAAGTCTTCTAGAGATAAATGCATTGTCAATAATTAGTTGAATTTAAATTTATTTATTTTTTAATTGTCTCATTTGCCACAATGCAATTTGAAATTATTTGTGTAATTTTTGTGTACAAACATATTACTTAAGAACAAGCAAATGCAATAAACTCTAATGAGAAATTTTCCTACTCCTTTCTAGAGAGATATGTTTTACCTAACTTTGAAGTTTGGAATTCTTATTTATGATATTCATCCACTAAAGTGTATTTTAAAAAATTGAATCCATTACTTGTATTTTTCTTTAATTAACATATTTAAATATTACATTTTTCTCACCTCTCAAAATGCAATGGAATTAACAATAAATTTAAAATTCAAAACAATGTGTTTTTTCAATTTTTAGAATTTTAAAGCCCTCTAGGGATAAATGAATTGTCAATAATTAGTTGAATTTAAATTTTATAATTTTTTTAATTATATCCTTTGCCACAATGCAATTTGAAAAGATTTATCTAATTTTTGTGTACAAATATATTACTTAAGAAAAAATAAGTGCAAAGGACTCTAATAAAAAGTTTTCCCACTTCCCTTTAGAGATATATTCTTGACTAGCATTAACGCTTGGGATTGCTATTTACAATATTTATCCACTAAAGTGTATTTTAAAATATTGAGTCCATTACTTGTATTTTTCTTCAATCAACATATTCAAATATTATATTTTTCTCACCTCTCAAAATGCAATAACATTAACAATAAAATTAAATTTCAAAACATTGTGTTTTCTTAATTTTTAGTATTTTAAACTCCTATAGGGATAAATGCATTATCAATAATCTATTAAAAATACATTTTGTAATTTGTTTTAATTGTCTCCTTCACCACAATGCAATTTGAAAGGATTTATCTAATTTTTGTGTACAAACATATGGGTTAAGAAAGAGCAAATGCAATGGACTCCAATAAGAAGTTTTCCCATTCCCCTCTAGAGTTATATGCTTGACTTAACATTGACACTTGGGATTGCTATTTATAATATTCATCCACTAAAGTCTATTTTATACAATTAAGTCCATTACTTGTATTTTTCTTCAATTAGCATATTCAAATATTATGTTTTTCTCACCATTCAAAATGTAATGGCATTAAAAACAAATTGCAAAATCAAAATATTGCATTTTTACAAATTTTATAATTTTGCAAGCTTCTAGGAACAAATGCATTGTCAATAATCAGTTGAATTTAAATTTTGCATTTTTTTCATTATCTCCTTTGTTACAATGCAATTTGAAATTATTCGTATAATTTTTGTGTACAAACATATTACTTAAGAACAAACAAATGCAATAGACTTTAATATAAAGTTTTTTCACTCTCCTCTAGAGATATATGCTTGACCCAACATTGACGCTTGGAATTACTATTTATAATATTCATCCACTAAAATATATTTTATACACTTGAGTCCATTACTTGTATTTTTCTTCAATTAGCATATTCAAATATTATGTTTTTGTCAGTTGTCATAATGTTATGGCATTAATAATAAAGTTAAAATTCAAAACACTTCATTTTTTCAAATTTTAGAATTTTAAAGTTTTATAGGGATAAATGCATTGTTAATAATTAGTTGAATTTAAATTTTGTAATTTTTTTAATTATCTCCTTGACCACAATGCTATTTGAAATGATTTATGTTATTTTTGTGTAGAAACAAATTACTTAAGCAAAAGCAAGTGCAAAGGACTCTAATAAGAAGTTTTCCCACTCCCCTCAAGAGATATATACTTAACCCAACATTGATACTTTGGATTGCTATTTATAATATTCATCCACTAAAGTATATTTTATACCATTGACTCCATTACTTGTGCTTTTGTTCAATTAACATATTCAAATATTATGTTTTTCTCGTCATTCAAAATATAATGACATTAACAATATATTAAAAAATGAAAACATTTCATTTTTACAATTTTTATAATTTTGAAAGCTTCTAGGAACAAATACGTTGTCAATAATTAGTTGAATGTATATTTTGTAATTTTTTTAATTGTCTCCTTTGCCACAATGCAATTTGAAATTATTTTTGTACAAACATATTACTTAAGAACACGCAAATGCAAGAGATTTTAATAGGAAGTTTTCCCACTCCCCTCTAGAGATATATGCTTGACTCAACATTGACACTTGGGATTCCTATGTATAATATTCATCCATTAAAGTGTATTTTATACAATTGACTCCATTACTTGTATTTTCCTTCATTTAACATATTCAAATATTATGTTTTTCTCCCTCTCAAAATGCAATGGCATTAAGAAAAAATTTAAAATTCAAAACATTTCATCTTTTCAATTTTTAGACTTTTCAAGTTTTCCAAGCATAAATGCATTATCAATAATTAATTGAATTCAAATTTTGTAATTTTTTTTAATTATCTCCTTTGCCATAATGCAATTTGAGCAGATTTCTCCAATTTTTGAGTACAAACATATTGCTTAAGAAAAAGCAAATGCAATGGATTATAATAAGAAGTTTTTCCACTCCCCTTTAGAGATATATGCTTGACCCAACCTTGACATTTGACATTACTATTTATATTATTCATCCACTGAAGTGTATTTTATACAATTAAATTCGTTACTTGTATTTTGTTCAATTAACATATTCAAATATTATGTTTTTCTTGTGATTAAAAATGCATTGGCATTAACAATAGACCAAAAAATCAAAACATTACATTTTTACAATTTTTATAAGTTTAAAGTCTTCTAGGGATAAATGCATTGTTAATAATCAGTTAAATTTAAATTTCGTAATTTTTTTAATTGTCTCCTTTATCGCAATGCAATTTGAAAGGATTTATCTAATTTTTGTATTCAAACATATGAGTTAAGAAAAAGCAAATGCAATGGACTATAATAAGAAGTTTTCCCACTCCCCTATAGAGTTATATGCTTGACTCAACATTGACGTTTAGGATTGTTATTTATAATATTCATCCACTAACGTGTATTTTATACAATTGGGTCGTTTACTTGTATTTTTGTTTAATTAACATATTCAAATATTATGTTTTTCTAGTCATTCAAAATGTAATGGCTTTAACAATATATTAAAAAATCAATACATTGCATTTTTTTAATTTTCAGAATTTTAAAGTCTTTTATGGATAAATGCATTGTCAATAATCAGTTGAATTTAAATTTTATAATTTTTTTAATTATCTCTTTTGCTACAATGCAATTTGAAAAGATTTATCTAATTTTTGTGCACTAACATATTACTTAAGAAAACGCAAGTGCAAAGGACTATAATAAGAAGTTTTCCTACTCCCCTGAAGAGATATATACTTGACCTAACATTAACGCTTAAGATTGCTATTTGTAATATTTATCCATTAAAGTGTATTTTAAAAAATTGAGTCCATTACTTGTATTTTTCTTTAATTTACATATTTAAATATTAAGTATTTCTTTCCCCTTTAGATATATATGGTTGACCCAACATTTGACGCTTGGAATTGCTATTTATAATATTTATCTACTAAAATGTATTTTATACAATTGCATCCATTACTTGTATTTGTCTTCAATTAACATATTCAAATATTATGTTTTTCTCAGCTGTCAAAATGCAATGATATTAATAATAAATTTGAAATTCAAAACATTCCATTTTTGCAATTTTTAGAATTTTAAAGTTTTCTAGGGATAAATGTATTGTAATTTTTTTTAATTGTCTCCTTGGCGACAAAGCAATTTCAAAGGATTTGTGTTATTTTTGTATACAAACATATTACTTAAGCAAAAATAAGTGCAAAGGACTCAAATAAAAAGTTTTCTCATTCCCCTCTAAAGATATATGCTTAACATTGATGCTTGGGATTGTTATTTATAATGTTCATCCATTATAATGTTTTTTATACAATTGACTCCATTACTTGTATTTTTGTTCAATTAACATATTCAAATATTATATTTTTCTCATTATTCAAAATGCAATGGCTTTAACAATATATTAAAAAATCAATACATTGCATTTTTTCAATTTTCAAAACTTGAAAGCCTTTTATGGATAAATGCATTATCAATAATCAGTTAAATTTAAATTTTGTCATTTTCTTAATTATCTGTTTTGCCACAATGCAATTTGAAAAGATTTATCTAATTTTTGTGTATCGACATATTACTTAAGAAAAAGCAAGTGCAAAGGACTCTAATAAGAAGTTTTCCTACTCCCCTCTAGAGTTATATGCTTAACCACCATTGAAGCTTCGGATTGCTATTCATAGTATTAATCTACTAAAGTGTATTTTATACAATTAAGTCCATTACTTGTATTTTTTTTCAATTAACATTTTCAAACATTATGCTTTTAGCACCACTCGAAATGCAATGGCTTTAACAATAAATTTAAAAATCAAAACACTGCATTTTTACACTTTTAGAATTTTAAAATCTTTTAAGGATAAATGTATTGTCCAGAATCAACTGAATTTAAATTTTATAATTTTTTTTATTTGTCTCCTTTGCCATAATGCAATTTGAAATGATTTGTGTAATTTTTATGGACAAACATATTATTTAAGAACGAGCAAATGCAATAGACTATGATAAGAAGTTTTCCCACTCTCCTCTAGAGATATATACTTGACCCAACATTGACGCTTGGGATTTCTATTTATAAAATTCATCTATTAAAGTGTATTTTATACAATTGAGTCCATTACTTGTATTTTTCTTCAATTAACATAGTCAAATATTATATTTTTCTCACCTGTCAAAATGCAATAGCATTAATAATAAATTTAAAATTCAAAACATTCCTATGTTCCAATTTTTAGAATTTTAAAGTTTTCAAGGGATAAATGAATTGTCAATAATCAATTGAATTTAAATCTTGTAATTTTTTTAATTGTCTCCTTAGCCACAATGCAATTTGAAATGATTTGTGTTATTTTTTTGTACAAACATATTACTTAAGCAAAAGCAAGTGCAAAAGATTCTAATAAGAAGTCTCTTACTCCTTTCCAGAGATATATGCTTGAACTAACATTAATGTTTGAGATTACTCTTTATAATATTCATCCACTAAAGTTTATTTTATACAATTGAGTCCATTACTTGTATTTTGTTCAATTAACATATTCAAATATTATGTTTTTCTTGTCATTCAAAATGCAATGATATTAACAATATATTAAAAAAATGAAAACATTACATTTTTACAATTTCTATAATTTTAAAGTTTCTAAGGATAAATGCATTATCGATAATCAATTGAATTTAAATTTCATAATTTTTTTAATTATCTCTTTTGCCACAATGCAATTTGAAAGGATTTATCTAATTTTTGTGTACAAACATATGGGTTAAGAGAAAGAAAATGCAATAGACCCTAATAAGAAAATTTCCTACTCCCCTTTAAAGTTATATATTTGACCTAACATTGACACCTGTGATTGCTATTTATAATATTCATCCACTAAAATATATTTTATACAATTAAACCCATTACTTGTATTTTTTGTTCAATTAATATATTCAAATATTATGTTTTTTTTGTCATTCAAAATGTAATGGCATTAACAATATATTAAAAAATGAAAACATTGCATTTTTATAATTTTTATAATTTTAAAGTCTTCTAGAGATAAATGAATTGTCAATAATTAGATGAATTTAAATTTTGTAATTTTTTTAATTGTCTCCTTTGCTATAATGCAATTTGAAAGGATTTATCTAATTTTTGTGTACAAACATATGGGTTAAGAAAGAGCAAATGCAATAGACTATAATAAGAAGTTTTCCCACTCCCCTCTAGAGTTATATGCTTGACTCAACATTGACGCTTGAGATTGCTATTTATAATATTGATCCACTAAAGTGTATTTTATACAATTGAGTCTATTACTGATATTTTTGTTCAATTAACATATTCAAATATTATGTTTTTCTTAGCTATCAAAATGCAAAGGCATTAATAATAAATTTAAAATTTAAAACATTCCACTTTTTCAATTTTTAGAATTTTAAAATTTTCTAGGGATAAATGATTGCCACTAATCAATTGAATCTAAATTTTGTAATTTTTTTAATTGTCTCCTTGGCCACAATGCAATTTGAAAGGATTTATGTTATTTTTGTGTACAAGCATATTACTTAAGCAAAAACAAGTGCAAATGACTTTAATAAGAAGTTTTCCCAATCCCCTCCAAAGATATAGACTTAACTTAACATTGACACTTGGGATTACTATTTATAATATTCATCCACTAAAGTGTTTTTTATACAATTGATTCTATTACTTGTATTTTTGTTCAATTAACATATTCAAATATTATATTTTTCTTGTCATTTAAAATGAAATGATTTAACAATATATTAAAAAATCAATAAATTGCATTTTTTCAATTTTCAGTATTTGAAAGTTTTTTATGGATAAATGCATTATTAATAATCAGTTGAATTTAAATTTTGTAATTGTTTTAATTATCTCTTTTGCAACAATGCAATTTGAAAAGATTTATCTAATTTCTGTGCACCAACATATTACTTAAGAAAAGGCAAGTGCAAAGAACTATAATAAGAAGTTTTCTCATTCCCCTCAAGAGATATATGTTTGACCCAACATTGACGCTTATGATTGCTATTTATAATATTCATCCACTAAAATGTATTTTAAAAAATTGAGTCCATTGTTTTTATTTTTCTTCAATTAACATATTCAAATATTAAGTTTTTCTCTCCTCTCAAAATGTAATAGTATTAACAATAAATTTCAAATTCGAAACATTGTGTTTTTTGAATTTTTAGAATTTTAATGTCCTCTAGGGATAAATGCATTATTAATAATAAGTTAAATTTAAATTTTGTAATATTTTTAATTATCTCTTTTGCCATAATACAATTTGAAAAGATTTATCTAATTTTTATGTACAAACATATTACTTAAGAAACAACAAGTGTAATAGACTGTAATAAGAAGTAATCTCACTCCCCTCTAGAGATATATACTTGACCCAATATTGACAGTTGGAATTGTTATTTATAATATTTATGCACTAAAGTGCATTTTATATAGTTGAGTTCATTACTTATATTTTTCTTCAATTAAGATATTTTAATATTATATTTTTCTCAGCTATCAAAATGCAAAGACATTAATAATAAATTTAAAATTCAAAACATTCTAGTTTTTCAATTTTTAGAATTTTAAAATTTTATAGGGATAAATGTATTATCAATAATCAGTTGAATTTAAATTTTATAATTTTTTTAATTGTCTCCTTGGTCATAATGCAATTTGAAATGATTAGTGTTATTTTTGGGTACAAGCATATTATTTAAGCAAAAACAAGTGTGAAGGACTCTAATAAAAAGTTTTCCCACTCCCTTCTAAAGATATATGCTTACTTGTATTTTTCTTCAATTAATATATTTAAATATTATATTTTTCCCGCCATTCAAAATGTAATGGCATTAACAATATATTAAAAAATAAAAACATTCCATTTTTACAATTTTTATAATTTTAAAGTCTTCTAAGGATAAATATATTGTTGTTAATCAGTTGAATTTAAATTTCATACTTTTTTTTATTGACTCTTTTACCATAATGCAATTTGAAAGGATTTATCTATTTTTTGTGTAGAGACATATTGGTTAAGAAAAAGCAAATGCAATGCATTCTAATAAGAAGTTCAAAACAATATGTCTCAACATTGATGATTGGGATTGGTATTTATAATATTCATCCACTAAAGTGTATTTTATGCAATTAAATCCATTACTTGTATTTTTCTTCAATTAACATATTTAAATATTACATTTTTCTCTCCTCTCAAAATGCAATGGCATTAGTAATAAATTTCAAATTCAAAACATTGTATTTTTTCAATTTTTAGAATTTTAAAGCCCTCTAGGTATAAATGTATTGTCAATAATTAATTGAATTTAAATTTTGTAATTTTTTTAATTATCTCCTTTCCCATAATTCAACTTGAAAAGATTTATCTAATTTTTGTGTACAAATATATTACTTTAGAAAAAGCAAGTGCAGAGGACTCTAATAAGAAGTTTTTCCACTCCCCTTTAAAGATATATGTTTGACTTAACATTGATACTTAGGATTGCTATTTATAATATCCATCCATTAAAGTATATTTTAAAATATTGAGTCCATTACTTGTATTTTTCTTCAATCAACATATTCAAATATTATATTTTTCTCACCTCTCAAAATGCAATAACATTAACAATAAATTTAAATTTCAAAACATTACGTTTTTTCAATGTTTAGTATTTTAAACTCTTCTAACGATAAATACATTATCAATAATCAGTTGAAAATAAGTTTTGTAATTTTTTTAATTGTCTCCTTTGCCATAATGCAATTTGAAAAGATTTATCTAATTTTTGTGTATAAACATATTACTTAAGAAAAAGCAAATGCAATGGACTTTAATGAAAAATTTCTCCACTCCCCTCTAGAGAGATATGCTTAACCTAACTTTAAAACTTGAGATTCCTATTTATGATATTCATCCACTAAAGTTTAATTTATATAATTGAGTCCATTACTTTTATTTTTCTTCAATTAGCATATTCAAATATTATATTTTTCTTACCATTCAAAATGCAATAGCATTAATAACAAATTTCAAAATCAAAACATTGCATTTTTACAATTTTTAGAATTCTAAAGTCTTCTAAGGATAAATGCATTGTCAATAATCAGTTGAATTAAATTTTGTAAATTTTTAGATTGTCGGAAAGGCTTGATAAGATCAATTTAAACACAAAGACAGGCAAATTTGCCTTTTTAATCAACAAGTGTCGAGGCATCTAACTTCATCATTCTACCACCAATCACATTAAGAGCATCATAATTAAAATACTTAACTAACATCTTTAAGAACTTTGCCCATATTATAACAAAGTTAATCATTACTTCCAAAGCACAAAAATTTTGAGTCCATTTAAGGACCACCAAGTAATGGCCCCTAATAACCCAACAGCTAGCACATAAAGCAATATAATAATCCTTTGAACAAGTGAACTTAAGGCTTGATAAGATCAATTTGAACACAAAGACAAACAAATTTACCTTTCTAAGCAACAAGTGTTGAAGCATCTAACTTCACTATTCTACCAATTAGACCACCAATCACATTAAGAAAATCACAATTGTAATACTTAACTAGCATCTTTGGGAATCTTGCCCATATTATAATAGGTTAATCATTACTTCCAAAGCACAAAAATTTCAAGTCTATTTAAGAACCACCAAGTAATGGCCCTTGATAATCCAATAGCCATTGCATAAAGCAATATAATAATCCTTCAAACAAGTGAACTTGATGTTGAAATACTCATTCCCCAAATCAACAATAAGTAACTTGCCCTTAGGCTTCCAAAGAACTTTCAACCTACTACATAAATGGTTGAAACCTATTGATCGACCTTAAAGCTTCATAATAAGGGTGTTTGAACATTTTTCTCTTATGGCATTCATTTTTTCCTTTGACAAATGAATGTGACACTCATCCATAAAAGTCACAACAATATCTTATTACCAATTATATTTTGGGAACCATCCTTAGCATAAATTGTTTGGGGTGGCTATGCAAGAGTTAAGGATAAATCATAATCCATAACCTGAAAGGAGCCTCTAAACCCTTTTGACATTACCTGAAGGCTATCAGACATAATAGAATCACACTAGTTTCTATCACTTCCTAGTCTTTTTTACTTTGTACTATAATCATGCAAGTTAGTTTCTTTTGAAGATAAGACATAAGCATAATTTTCCTTTGTTGTTCCCACAGCCTTGTATGGGTTGTAATTGTTGTCAACTAGGGTTAAGTGTGCAAGAGAGTAAAGTCACATGGAAGGGCAAGAAAGTAAATCCGTCATGTAAGGGCAAGAACGTAAATCTGCCATGTAAGCCCTATTAGGGTTTCAAGGAAGAGAGTATATAAAGGCCTTGGAAGACAAAACTAGGGAATTGAATAAACAACAACCCTACAACAACCGGTTGAAAGGAAGAGAGAGTAGAACTGCAAGAGATCAGAAATGCCTCCTGCAAGCAAACCAGAAACACATTCTGCAAGTAAATTAGAAATGCATTCTACAAGCAAACCAAAAACACACAACCAGCAAGAGGAGAAATAAGAAACAGACCACCCGGAAGAGAAGATAGTAGACCTGGTATCTGTGAGACCACCCAGAAGAGAAGACAGCAAACCTGGTATCCGTGAGACCACCCGAAAGAGAAGACAGCAGACTAGAAGGGTGAGGCAGGCTGAGAGACGTGAACCAAAAAAACTAGTAGTGTGAGGCAGGCGAAGAGACGTGAAACAACAGACTAGAAGTGTGAGACTAGAACGTGCAATGGCATGACTGATCAGAAGCGTGGGGCAGGCTGTGAGATGTGAAATGGCAGACTAGAATCTTGAGTGCAAGCTATGAAACCGTGGGATGGTGAAAGTAGGAGTTGTATGAAACAACCTAGAGAAGGAATTCGGCGAAGCATCGGAAAGAACTCAACGTATTTCCAGATTTCTTCAAGAGAGGTTAGAGAGCATTGCGGTGAACTTCTAAGCGGCAGTGGAACAGCCTTTCAATTCAACAGAGGCAAGACAAGCTAGAAGAAGGGTAGACACAGTAAGTGACACTCTTTATATTGTACTTGCTTAGTAATTGCAATAGTGAAAGGAGCAGAAGATTAAGAAATCCATTGTAATTAGAATTCTCAAGTATAGTGGATAGTTTCGGTAAGGGAAAGTCTCTACCACCGTGGATGTACGTCACATTGACGAAACCACGTAAATCTCGTGTACCCTTAATTTTCTTTACGTTCTGTGTTTTGAATTGAGTTGTGAATGCAGGTAAAGTATCAGCCAACTCATAACCTAACGAAGACCTAAATAAGAACATCTGAATTGTCTATTAAGCAAGGTGTCTAAAAGGTGACTTTGGGGACTATTGTGATTAGTAGGTAGCAATAGATCTACCTTAGTCGAATTTGAGAAAGAGTTCGCTTTTAAGAAGAGATTGAAGTTGTTCACTTTGTTATTAATTGTGAATTGTGGTGATATTAATTCACTCCCCCTCTCAGTATCACAAACTAGTAAATCCTAGGGTGAAGTTGGGAACTTCAATTGGTATCAGAGCACAGGTTCACCAAGATAAAGCTTAACAGCTTGGTGTACTAGTTTGAAGAGTTCCAGAAGTTTTAACTTGTTCAGCATACTAAGAAATGGATGCCGGTACCAGCACCAGCACTACTTACAGCAAGAAGGTTCCAATCTTCAACGGAACCAACTACCATATGTGGAGAGAGAGAATACAAGTGGTATTTGCAACCATAGGCATGAACATGGTGAAATCTGTACAAGAGGGTTTTAAGCCTCGAGAAGAAGGTAAAGATCCAACCCCAGAGGAATTAAGACAATTTGAGATAAATGGGAAGGCCTCAAATGTCATCATTTCAGCATTGATAGATGCTGAATATGCTAAAGTTATGAACTACAAATCTGCCAAGGAGATATGGGACAGATTGCAAAAAGTCTATAAAGGTGATGGCAGAATGAAGGAGGCCAAGCTTCAAGTTTTCAAGGAGAGATATGAATCTCTCAGAATGCAGAAAAATGAGACAGTCCAAGAGTTCTTCACCAAGGTTATTGATGTTGTAAACGATCTTAGAAGTCATGGGAAGAATAAGAAGGACTCATCTATTGTGAAGAAAATTCTGAGAATTCTACCTGAGAGGTTTGCCTCAAAGGTGGCAGCTGTAGAGGAGAGTAGAGATCTCAATTCTATGTGTCTGCATGATCTCCAGTGCAATCTCATTGCATATGAGATGAGAATAAAGTCAACTGAGAGCTCCTCAATGTCAAAGGTATCAAAGGAGGCAACTTTCAAAGCTATGAAACACTTGAAGATAAAAGAAGAGGAAGAATCATCTAGTGAGGATGATGATGATGACGAGGAAGAAAGTGAAGGTGAAGTGTTGGCATACTTCATAAGGAAATTCAAAAAGGGGTCTAAGAAGGGAAAAGGATAGTTGTCCTTGAGATGTTATCGTTGTGGACAGATTGGACATTTTGCTTCTCAATGCAAAGTGAAACTTGATGATGAAGATGAGGATGGTGATGATGAGCAGAATTCAAAATGGAGAAGACCATCATTCAAGTCAAAGAAGTCCAGCAAGAAGACTGCTAGCCCACAGAAGAAGAAGAGAGGCTTATTCAAGAGTTATGTGAGCCAGACAAAAGAAGCCAATGAGGAGGAAGATGTAGACTCATCAAATGAGCATGCCTTTATGGCATCAACTCAAGGTGGTAGTTCAACCTCTGAAGAAGAAGAGGAAGTTGATGAAGAAGAACCAGATCTTGAAGCTGAGTTGGAAGTAGCTTCAAAGGAGATAATCAGAAGGGGCAGAACCATAAGAAGGTTGGAGGCCCACATAAAACAAGTTGAAGCAAAGTATGAGGAAGTTGAAAGTCAAAAGGATGAAATAAGGGTTGAACAAATTGACTTGAAGAGAAGATTTGAAGAACAGATCAAAATATGTGAAGACCTTACTATAGAGCTTGGCTCAAGGACTTAAACAATTGAAGAAATGGAGATAGAGTTGATGAGACTTCAGCAATAACTCAAAAGGAGTGAAGAGAACGTGCAAAAGCTTGAAATGATAGGAGAAACAAGGTCTGCAAGAGAAAAGAAGAATGAAGAGAAAGTGCAGCAATCTAAGGCTGCATTGCCTAAAGATAATAAGAATGTGCCATAGAGGTTGAAAGAGAAGGTTGTGACTCAGGAGAAGATAACTGAGAATAAAGAGGATTTGAAGAAGCAACCTAGGGTGGCAAACAAAAATGAAGAAAAGAAGATCAGCTAACAAAGGGCTATGGCTGAACAGAAGAAGGAGAAAAAGGTGGCTGAAATGAAAGCCACACAAGCAAAGAAGCCAGCCATGTTGCCTACACAGCAAGTAATGAACAAAGAAAACAAGCTGTGATTAGACCCAAGAAGAGGTAGTTTCAAGGTCACTGTCTTTATTGTGGAGTTTGGGGTCATAAGGCAAGTAACCGCTAGTGGAGAAGGCCAGTATATGTCTCCAACTTGAGAAGATACGATGTTGTATACAAGGGGAGACAATACAAAATTCAGAAGAGAACACTTGTCGTGAGTTCTTGCATATACTGTAAAAAGCAAGAACACACTGACAAGGATTATTGGTGGAAGCCCAAACCAGTGGTTTCAAAGAACAAGTTTGCTATATTGGGACACTTGGAATAGTGTGAAAGGTGCGGGCAGGATGGCCATAATGCCAAGAGATGCATGACACTTCTCCCTAAGCAAGAAAAGGCACTCAATGGCACAGTGAAAGCAATTAGTACAGTTAAAGCTGAGAAAAAGGAGAAAGCTATCATCAAGCCAGTTCAAAAGAAGGAATATAAAGCTAAAAGGGAGGTGGCTAATATAGCTGAAATTGCATTAAAGGCTGACTACAAGGATAAGCAGTGGATCCTTGATAGTGGGTGCACTTCACACATGACAGGAGACAAGAGTAAATTATTAAAACTGAACAAGTCAAGAGAAGGCAGAGTCAAGTTTGGCAATGATGATTCACTTAATATCAGTGGTCAAGGGTCAGTAAATATTGGAAAAGGAAAGCTGAAAGATGTTCTACATGTTAAAGGACTCAGATATAATCTAGCATCTGTCAGCCAACTATGTAATGAAGACCATAAAGTGATATTCACAAAAACAGGTTGCTAAGTAAAGAGTAAAGAAGGCAATACTGTTGTAGCTGGGAAAAGAACAACTAGAAATTTATATGTAATTGATGAGGACAAGACAAATAGCTATTTACTTACAAAAGAAGAAGAAAATCAACTCTGGCATCGAAGGCTAGAACACTTAACACAGAAGAACATAAAGAAGCTGACCACTACTCATGCAATCAGAGACATTCCAGACCTTAAGAGAGAGAGGGAGTAAGTCTACTCAGCATGCTCTAAAGGAAAACAGGTCAGAAAGCAGTATAAGACCAAAGATGTTAGTTCTGAAGTAGTGCTTGACATTGTGCATACTGATTTGTGTGGGCTAATGAGAACAAAAGGGTTGAATGGTGAGAGGTACTTCATCTTGTTTCTTGATGATTATTCCAGAAGGACTTGCATCATACACCTCACATATAAGTTAGAAGTTTTGAAATGCTTCAAGAGATATAGAAGATTGGCTGAAAATGAGAGTGGAAAGAAGATTAAAGTATTGAGGTCAGATCAAGACACTGAATTCACAAATGGAGCTTTTGAGGATTACCTTAAGAAGCATGGAATTCACCATCAGATGGTAGTAGCAAGAACTCCTCAACAAAACGGGGTGGTAGAGAGGAAAAATAAAGCTGTGATTGAAATGGCAAGAACTCTACTGTTGGAATCCAAGCTTCACACAAGATTTTGGACAGAAGCAACATTTACAGCCATGCACCTATTGAACAGAGTTTCACTAAGGCCCAATACTGATAAGACTCCATATGAGCTATGGAGTGGGAAGAAGACAACAGCCAAATATCTTAGAATCTTTGGCAGCCCATGTTTTGTGAAGAACAAGGAGCAAAACTTGGGAAAATTCCATGCTAGGTCAGATGAAGGCATCTTTGTGGGATACTCAACAAAGACAAAAGGTTACAGAGTTTTTCTGCATAAACTGGGAAAAGTGGTCACTTCCAGTGATGTGAGAATAGATAAAAACTGGAAAACAATGCATAATGGAGAAGCTAAGGATAATGAAGAAGATGACTTCAAGATAGATGAAGAATCTAACCAACATGAAGAAGTGGGAAAAGAAGTAATTTTAAACTCAGAGAAGAGTGAGTCTAAAGATGAAGAAGGAGATTCTCTTGCAACTAAGACTGTGCAAGAAAGAAAGACAAAGAAGACATGGACCAATGCTCATCAAGGAAATCAGATAATAGGTGACCTATCAGCAGGAGTTACAACAAGAAGAAGAATTGTGAGAGCTACTGCTTTACTCTCACAAGTTGAACCTAAATCTGTTGAAGAGGCTGCATAAGACAAAGCTTGGATCAAAGCTATCAATGAGGAGCTGGATCAAATCGAGAAGAATGAAACATGGGAGTTGGTTCCAAGACCCACTAACAAGAATGTCATAGGAACAAAATGGGTGTTTAAAAATAAACACAATGAAGATGGCAAGGTGGTAAGGAACAAGGCTAGGCTGGTTTGCAAAGGCTACACTCAGATAGAAGGAGTAGATGTTGATGAAACTTTTGCACCACTAGCAAGGTTGGAAAATATCATAATGTTCTTAGCTTTGGCAGCACATAAGAGGTATAAAGTTTGCCAGATGGATGTGAAATCAGCCTTTCTGAATGGGCTCCTGAAAGAAGAAGTGTATATTGAACAACTCGATGGAGTACAAATTAGTGAGGATGAGACACACGTGTGCAAGCTGAAGAAAGCCTTATATGGCCTTAAACAAGCCCCAATAGAATGGTACAGTAGGCTGGACGCGTATTTGAGAAGGTTAAACTTTAGAAGAGGAACAGTTGATAATAACCTATATGTGTTCAACTTAGAGAAAGGCTAACTAATAACCATAGTATATGTAGATGACATCATCTTTGGAGGGGATCACTCTGAGCTATGCCAAGAATTTGCACAGAAGATGAGTGAGGAATTTGAGATGTCATTGATTGGAGAAATGACTTACTTTCTTGGATTACAAATAAAACAATGTGAAGAAGGTATTTTTATTTCTCAGACAAAATATGCCAAAGAGATGCTGAAAAAGTTTGGCATGGAGGATAGCAGACCTGTTAGTACCCCTATGCCAGTAGGCTGCAAGTTAACAAAAGATCAGAGAGGAAGGAGTACAAGCCCTATAGAATAGAGGAAGATGATAGGGAGCCTTCTGTACCTTACAGCATCAAGGCCTGATCTCATGCAAGTTGTGTGCATCGCCAGCAGATTCCAAGCTAATCCTAAGGAATCTCATGTGTTGGCAGTGAAAAGAATCCTAAGATACCTCAAGGGGACACTGGAAATGGGCTTGTGGTATCCTGACATGGATTCTGTAAAACTACGAGCCTACACTGATGCAGACGGGGCAGGAAGCATAGATGATAGAAAATCAACCAGTGGCTGCAGCTTCTACTTGGGTTTAAGGTGTGTTGCATGGCTAAGTAGAAAGCAAAATAGTGTTGCTTTGAGCATAGCGGAGGCTGAGTATGAGGCTACTTGTGCAGCATGTACTCAGGTGATATGAATGCAAAGACAATTGACCAATTTGGGTGTTGAAGTGAAGTTACCAATGAGTGTACTTTGTGATAATCAAAGTGCAATTGATCTTAGTAAGAATCCAATTCAACATTCAAGGAGTAAGCATATTGACATCCAGTATCACTTTATCAAGGATCAAGTGGAAGAGGGAACAATTTAGTTGGAGTATGTCGGTACTAAAGATTAAATCTCAAATATTCTAACTAAAACTTTGTCCACATAGCTATTTGAAAAGCACAGAATGAGTCTGTTTGTGCAAATGCCTCCTCAAGCCTGAAGTTCAGGTGAATCCTCCATCTCTACTTTGCAGGTTTTTCAAATTTGTAATTAGTTGGCAAAGGGGGAGAGAAGCAACAGTGCAGGGGGAGCTGTTAAGGAAGGGGGAGTGCATATTTAGGGGGAGTTGTAATTCATCTGCTTTTGGATTATTACTCTAAGAAGATTATGAAAGACTGCTGCATAATAGCTTTTGTTATGAGTGTTGCCAACAATTACAAAGGGGGAGATTGTTGTTCCCACAGCCTTGTATAGGTTGTAATTGTTGTCAACTAGGGTTAAGTGTGTAAGAGAGTAAAGTCATATGGAAGGGCAGTAAAGTCACATGGAAGGGCAAGAAAGTAAATCCGCCACATAAGGGCAAGAACGTAAATCTGCCATGTAAGTCTATTACGGTTTCATGGAAGAGAGTATATAAAGGCCTTGGAAGACAAAACTAGGGTAGAGGGCCAACACAATTGAATAAACAACAACCCTACAACAACTGGCCAAAAGGAAGAGAGAGTAGAACTGCAAGAGATCAGAAACGCCTCCTGCAAGCAAACCAAAAATGCACAACTAGCAACAGGAGAAATAAGAAACAGACCACCCGGAAGAGAAGACAGCAGACCTGGTATCCGTGAGACCACCTGGAAAAGAAGACAGCAGACTAGAAGTGTGAGGCAGGCCAAGAGACGTGAACCAGAAAAACCAGTAGTGTGAGGCAGGCGAAGAGACGTGAAATAGCAGACCAGAAGTGTGAGACCAGAATGTGCAACGGCGTGGCTGATCAGAAGTGTGGGGCGGGCCGTGAGACGTGAAATGGTAGACCAAAAGCTTAAGTGCAAGCTATGAAACCGTGGGACGGTGAAAGTAGGAGTTGTGTGAAACAACCTAGAGAAGGAATTCGGCTAGAGAAGGAATTCAGCAAAGCATCGGAAAGAACTCAACGTATTTCCAGATTTCTTCAAGAGAGGTTAGAGAGCGTTACGGTGAACTTCTAAGCGGCAGTGGAACAACCTTTCAATTCAACAAAGGCAAGAGAAGCTAGAAGAAGGGTAGACACAGTAAGTGACACTCTTTGTATTGTACTTGCTTAGTAATTGCAATAGTGAAAGGAGCAGAAGATTAAAACATCCATTGTAATTAGAATTCTCAAGTATAATGGATAGTCTCAATAAGGGAGAGTCCTTACCATCGTGGATGTACGTCACATTGACGGAACCACGTAAATCTCGTGTGTCCTTAAGCTAAAGTATCAGCCAACCCATAACCTAACGAAGACCTAAACAAGAACATCCGAATTGTCTATTAGGCAAGTTGCCTGAAAGGTGACTTTGGGGACTATTGTGATTAGTAGGTAGCAACAGATTTACCTTAGTCGAATCTAAGAAAGAGTTCGCTTTTAAGAAGAGATTGAAGTTGTTCACTTTCCTGTGAATTGCGAATTGTGGCGATACTGATTCACCCCCCTCTCAATATCACAAACTAGTAGATCCTAGGGTGAAGTTGGGAACTTCATCCTTTATTGAAAGGGAGGGGGAGGGAGGGGTTTTAGTCAAAAGAGAGAGAACCTATTTATGGTTGCATCAATTGTTCTTTAATATTTCCTTTTAATTTAAGGGTTGACAATCCTAGTCTTGTTTCTACTAGTGTTTAATCTTAAGTGTGATATTTATTTACATTAGTTGAAAAATCTAATATTTGGAATTTAGAATCAAGTATAGCATGTTATTCTTATATCTTGATCTATATAGGTGAAAATGATTCAAAATTCAATGCATTTATCCCAATAAGAAAGTATACAATAATGAAACTTATGATCTTAAATTTGTATACACTATCAATGAATATTTCCAAAAAAATTACCCTATCTACTAATCTTTCATATTGCTGAACTCCAAGATATAAAAGTATTTTCACCTTTGTGAAAGTGTGTTGGTCACAAAAAATAGTGAGTCAAGTTAAAGGGTCTAATATTTTTCATTAAAAAAATAAAGTAAGATTTGTTGTGTCGTTCATAACTTGAAAATAGATGTGTCCTTTAAGGAATGTCTTAATGGTTAAGAACTTAGGCTTTTATCTTCAAGGTCTAAGGTTTAAATCTTAAGAAAGGGGTATGGGTTTATGGGAATGGGGAAAATTACCTTCATTATATAGCTCAAGGCCCAATAATTCCCTTAATAGACAAAAAAAAAAATAAAATTGTATAGATAGACAAGGAAATATATTTAGATAGCAAAGTAATGATTTCAAATGTAGAAAATTTTGTACATTATAAAATATAGATATCACACAATCTTTGTAGACCATTAGAGTTATTATTACAAATATAAAAATGGTGTGCACCTAACTTAAACCTATTGAATTAGTGCATATGGTTAGAGATACCATTTATAGAGTGTTCTTGGATTTCTCATTTTATTAATAAGGTTAGACACCTAGTAAATTTCTATCATGGTTTAAATATAATTCATTTCATAATTTTTTTTTAATATGTGTGCCATAACAAGTCTAGGTACTTAGAATATGACATAATTTATTCAGCCCTTTATGGCATGCAGCTAAACAAAGGAAAAAATCCTCTAAAACCACAATTTTAATCTATATTTAAAGGGTACTGAGAAACCTATGCATTTGCACCTTTAACTAATAAAGAGAGGCATTTTTGTAGAAGCTCTTTGTTCATATCCTTATAATCAAATAGGACATGGAGAGGTCTACATTTAAGCTAGCTTTCTTGCTTGGGTTCTTGGTTCTAGCATGCTATGAGCAATAACCCCCTCCTTTTATATATTGAATACTATTACTCTTATTAATTTGGCCATTCAATTTTATTTCATTTTTGTGATATATCAAATTTTATAATTTGATTTTATAATTGAGATTGTTAATATGAAAATGGAATGGTTATATTGCAAATTCACAGATGGGAGCTGAAACAAAAGAGCTAATTATTCATCTGGGAAGTAAAGTAGTGGTTAATTGGGTGAATTTTTGGAAGTGTATTGGGTTCAAAGGTTGTACTTGCACCAAAAATGAATAGTGTATTTACCACAAACATAGTTTGTTAGATATCAACTCTTTTAACAAAGTCATTCCTTGAAGCATCACTAATGACCCTTATGAGAAGAAAGGTTCAATAATTGATTTAAGGAGACTATTATCATATTAGTGGCTAGTAGGTTTTGTTTTTGATGAGTGAGATGTATCTTTATTGGATGAATTAGTACTTACAATGAAATAAACATACAATCCATCTCCACTCAAGTAGTAATTTATACTTAGAATAGTCTTAGACGAAATTGAAAGCCAAGAACAATAAGAATTCTTATACAATATTCTATAAGGAAATTTTTGACCACTGACTCCCTTTCGGTCTTTACTCTTTATGTTCTTATTTTCTTTGACTCTTTATGCTTAAGTGATGGAAGCCATATTGTACCAGCTGAAAACAGCAAGGGAGTTGATGCTTTGCAAAACCTTGGAGGACCAATGACAAGGGCAAGGTCCAAGAAAATAAAGGAAGCTCTCAACAACTTGTTATGCGACATTTACTATCAGGAAATTGCCAAGTACGAGTTAAGGATGATGGAGGCTTCACCAAAGCTTGCAAATGTGTCATCTGTGGAGGAATTCGAGAACCATGACCTTGGGAAGGAAGTCGGATTTGGGAGCCCATGTTTGGGCATTTAAATGAGTTATTTTCATGGGTTTTTATTATTATTTAGTGGGTGGGACGAAATTCCTTAATAAGCCCATCTTATTAACATATAAGAAGAGGTGGCTGGCAGATTGGACGAATTTCCTTAATAAGCCCATCTTATCAGCATATAAAAAGGGCTGGCTAGCAGATTGGACGAATTTCCTTAATAAACCCATCTTATTAGCTAGGGTTTTAGGGCGGTTAGCATATAAAAAGGGTGGCTGCAAGGGAGGACGAGATGATGAATGTATGAGCTATTTTCTCTAGTTCTTTGAGAACTAATTATGAACTTTCATACTTGAGTGTGTTGGTTCAATAGACTTATCTTCTTCAACGTTTTGTTGTTGGGAGTGGCGTCTGAATCTTATAGTTCTGGTTCTTGGTTGTTTATAATCATTGGGTCAGAACTCCAAAATCCCTTAACCTTTGTTAGAACGATCCTATACCAACATTGGTGTTGGGTTCCGTTTACAAATAATCGGAGTTCATATCATTTGGTATCAGAGCCTTGGCTCTAACTTAGGTTAGTTATACTTTTGTTGTCATCTCTTTCTTGTATTGTTCATTGTTGATTGAATAATCAAAAAGAGAAACAAAAAAAAAACACAAAAAGAAAACAAAAGCAAAAACAAAAATCGTGTATTTCGTGGGTTTCTCTTTTGATATTTGTTTTTTCAACAGAAGTACCCATTAGTAAACCCAAAAAAAAAAAAAAAAAAAAAACGGGTTCATTGCTCAATTGGTCATTTACTCAATTATATTTGAAACTGATTGTTGTTCGATTGCATTGCTCATACTATTGAGTTCCTTGTCATTCTGTTTGCTTTATTGCCCATCTTTTTGGCTATGTCACTTCTCTGAAGAGGTAGGTCTAAGATTGATATATTCAAGTTTTGTTTGTTTTGAATTTAGTTTGCTTGGAACTATTGAAATAGCTCTTAGAGTCTTGCAATTCATTGTGTGAAACACGAGGGTTGAGGAGAGCAAACACGCAAGGGAGTGAGTTTTGTGAGGTATATTCTTTCTTTACTAACAATCTGGTATACACAATGTCCAATGCCAAAGAAGGTAGTTTCCCACATGGAAAAGAGGAAGTAGTTGTTCCAGATTTCAAATTGCTTATGAAATCCTTAGAGCAGAAGTTTGATAGGATTAACCAAATGTTTTGGGAAGTTTGAGACAGGATGGATAAAATAGAAGGGGAATCAAGTGTCAACCCTAAGAGGCCAGCTGGGAGGGTCACGAAGGAGCAATTTGAGCATGACTTTGGTGAAGATGGTGATGATTATTGTGATGATGGTGATAATGTTAGTAGAAACTTCAGAGGTGGTTTTAGAGGAGGACGTGGTAATAGGAATGGTAGAGGAGTAAGAGGCAATGGAAATGTTCATGATAGGTACAATGGAGGTTGGGATAACAGCAATAAAGTGGAGGAAGGAGTAGACAAAAATCTTAGTAGTATTAAAATGACAATACCTTCTTTCCAAGGGAAAGCTGACCCTGATGTCTATTTGGATTGGGAACGAAGGGTAGAATTAATATATGAGTGTCACAACTTCTTTGAGGAGAAGAAGGTGAAGTTAGCTGTGGCAGAGTTCACTGATTATGCTGTAGTATGGTGGGACCAGCAAGTTACCACTCGGAGAAGACATTTTAAGAGAACCGTAGAAACTTGGAATGAGTTAAAGACTTTGATGAGAAGGAGATTTGTTCCCAGCTCTTATTATAGGGACTTGTATAACAAGTTGCAGAGCCTTACGCAAGGTTCCAAGAGTGTGGAAGAGTACCATAAGGAGATGGAAATTGCTATGGTTAGGGCAAATGTAATGGAGGATAGGGAGGCAACCATGGCTAGGTTCCTTCAAGGGTTGAATAAAAGCATAGCTGATGTGGTAGAACTGCAACACTATGTAGAGCTTGAAGACATGGTACACATTGCCATGAAAGTTGAGAGGCAACTTAAGGGAAGGAGCACTTCTAGATATAATCAGAACTTAGGTTCATCTATTTGGAAGTCAAACTGGGGGAAGAAGGAAGAGAAGATGACTTCTAAGCTTAAAACCAATTCACATAGACCTCAGACTAGTGGGGACAGCCTGGAAAGGGGCAAATTTGAAGAAAAACTTGAGGGTACCTAAGGAAAAACTAGAGACATCAAATGCTTTAGATGTTTGGGTAGGGGTCATGTGGCTTCACAATGTCCTAACAAGAGAACCATATACCTTAAGGAGAATGGTGACTATTTGTCTAGCAGTGATGCTAGTGATGAAGACCAAATGCCACCACTAGAGGATGCTAGTGATGTTGATGAAGGGATAGAGTATCCAGAGCATGGTGGACGACTTTTAGTATCAAGGAGAGCCCTTAGTGTGCAGGTTAAGGAGGAGGATGACATTGAGATGCAGCGGGAAAATATTTTTCATACTCGATGTTTAGTTCAAGATAGACTATGTTGCTTGATCATTGATGGCGGTAGTTGCACTAATGTAGCAAGTACAGAGTTGGTGGACAAATTAAACTTGCCTACAACCAAACACCCTAGACTGTATAATTTGCAATGGTTGAATCACAGTGGAGTGGTGAAAGTGACTAAACAAGTTATGGTTCCATTTTCCATTGGTAGATATAAGGACGAGTTATTTTGTGACGTTGTACCAATGTAGGCTGGGCATTTGTTATTGGGTCGTCCTTGGCAATTTGATAGAAAAGTTTTGCATGATGGTTATAAGAACCGCTATTCTTTCACCATGGATGGAAAATCATTTACACTTGTTCCATTGACTCCAAAACAAGTGTATAAAGACCAAGTGAGGCTTTATGAAAGTGAGCAAAAGAGGAGGAGCGAAAAGAAAGAGATAGTTGAGAGAAAAGAAAGTGAGGGAGAGAAAAAGAAGGTAAATGCATTTGAGAGTGCTAAGTACAAGAGTGGTCAGGTTCACAAGAGTGAAGATGAAAGAAAACAAGTGAGTGTGTTTGCAAAAGTAGCAGATGTTAGGGTTGCCTTCCAAGCTAGGCAACAAATAATCTTGATCCTTTACAAGGATTCTTATTTCTCTAACAATGACCTTGATTCATCTTTGCCTAGTGTCATTTCATCTTTGTTGCAGGATTATAATGATGTATTCCCTAAGGAGATCCCAGACGGTTTACCCCCAAGGAGAGGGATTGAAGACCGCATTGATCTTATTCCTGGGGCTCCCATTCCCAATAAACCAGCGTATAGAAGTAATCCTGAGGAGACAAAGGAGCTTCAGAGGCAAGTTGATGAGTTGATGAAGAAGGGACATGTAAGGGAGAGCATGAGTCCATGTGCAGTGCTAGTGTTGCTTGTGCCAAAGAAAGATGGATCTTGGAGGATGTGTGTCGATTGTAGAGCTATCAACAAAATAACAGTTAAGTATCGACATCCTATACCTAGGCTTGATGATATGCTAGATGAATTACATGGTGCGTGTCACTTCTCTAAAATTGACCTTAAGAGTGGGTACCATCAAATTAGGATGAGGGAAGGAGACGAATGGAAAACTGCATTCAAGACTGAGCATGGTTTGTATGAATGGTTAGTTATGCCCTTTGGTTTGACTAATGCACCTAGTACTTTTATGAGATTAATGAATCATGTTTTGAGACCTTTCTTAGGAAAGTTTGTCGTGGCTTATTTTGATGACATATTAGTATACAGTAGGAATCTAGAAGAGCATGTTGAACATTTGCATTGCGTGCTTGATGTTTTGAGGAAAGAGAAATTGTATGCCAACATGAAGAAATGTGATTTTTGCAAGGATCATGTTATTTTCTTGGGTTATGTTGTGTCTGCTCATGGCATAGAGGTTGATAAAGAGAAGATTAAGGCAATTCAAGAATGGCCTATACCTAAGAGTGTGAGTGATGTGAGGAGTTTCCATGGTTTGGCTAGCTTTTATAGGAGGTTCATTAAGGATTTTAGTACCATAGCTGCACCATTGAGTGAGGTGATTAAAAAGAGTGTGGGTTTCAAGTGGAGTAAGGAACAACAAGATGCCTTTGATTTGCTTAGGACTAAGTTGTGTAATGCACCACTTCTTGCTTTGCCTGATTTTTCTAAGATCTTTGAAATTGAATGTGATGCATCAGGCATTGGGATTGGGGGAGTTCCCATGCAAGAGAAACGACCTATTGCATTCTTTAGTGAGAAGTTGAGTGGGGCAACATTGAATTATCCAACTTATAATAAAGAAATGTATGCACTTGTTAGGACTTTAGAAACGTGGCAGCATTACCTTTGGCCCAAGGAGTTTGTAATTCATACTAATCATGAGTCCTTAAAATACTTGAAGGGGCAAGGTAAGTTGAACAGGAGACATGCAAAATGGGTTGAATTTATTGAAACTTTTTCTTATGTAATTCAATACAAATCAGGTAAGGAAAATGTTGTTGCTGACGCATTGTCACGTAGGTATACATTGATTAGCACTTTGAGCATTAAGTTGTTGGGGTTTGAGCACATTATTGATTTGTATGCTAATGATGCTGACTTTAGTAATGTATATGCTGCATGTGAGAAAGTTGCCTTTGGTAAGTTCTATAGACATTAGGGGTATTTGTTTAGAGTAAATAAACTTTGTATTCCTCAAGGGTCTATGAGAGCATTACTTGTGAGGGAAGCTCAAGGAGGTGGTTTAATGGGACACTTTGGCATTCAAAAGACTTTTGATGTTTTAAATGAACATTTCTTTTGGCCACATATGAAAAGGGATGTTGAAAGAGTATGTGCCAGGTGTATTACCTGTAGACAAGCCAAGTCTCGAGTTTTGCCCCATGGTCAGTATATGCCCTTAGAAATTCCTTGTGAACCTTGGACCAACATCTCTATGGATTTTATTCTTGGGTTACTGATGCGGAAAACCCCAAAAAGACGTGGCTTAGGGACCCAACACACACAATGAATCAAAGAACAACCAGGAAAGCTAAATCAGAGTTGAATAACACAAACCCTAGACCCAATATTCGAAGGAACACGAACCTAGGGTATTCAAGATGGATATGGACGCCACACTCCAGAAAGGGAAGGAATTGGGAGTGATAAGTCGATTTGAACGCCACAAGAAGAATTACCTCTTGATAAGTTCTTCAGTTCTTAAAAGAACCGAGGGAGAAAAACCCTTGCTGTTTATTTCACTCAAAGTTGTCTGAATTCTTAAGCTTACAAGGGGTGCCTATTTATAGGCTTAGATAGCAAACCTAAAGAGGCAAAATTCCTATTTAGGAGAAATCCCTATTTTGGAGGAATTTCGGACTAATTCCAGCACATACAATGAACTCTTATTTAGGAGTGAATGCTATCACTTAGTTTGACCCATTAAGTAGTCCAATTATATTAACTAGGCCTGGGCTCTCTTTAAAACTTGAATTCGCACCATTTGAAGCCTGGTTGGCCTGAATGTCCAGAATCAGCCCGTTTAGTGCTTCTTTTATCTTTTTGGCCCTAGCTCGTGTTATTGGGCCTTCTGGAATGTGCAATGAACCTCTTGCATCCATTAAATCTCTAGCTCGTCTTATTGGGCCTTCTGGAATGTGCAATGGACCTCTTGTATCAATTGAAGCTCTAGCTTGTGTCATTAGGCCTTCTTTAATGTGTGATGGACTTTTTGCATCCTTTGAAGCCTTCCACCCATCATCTCCACGGTTCTCATCATTCCCGCCCTCCTCAAAAGGATTCGCCCTCGAATCATCACCTACATCAAAAGGGGAAAGGTCAGAAATGTTAAATGTTGCACTCACATTATACTCACCAGGAAGGTCCAACTTATAAGCATTGTTATTAATTCGTGCTAGAACTTGGAAGGGACCATCTCCTCTAGGTTGTAGCTTTGAACGCCTCTGAGCTGGGAATCGTTCCTTGCGCATATACACCCAAACCCAATCATCAGGTTCAAACACCACCTTCTTTCGTCCCTTATTGACATGGGATGCGTATTGCTCAGTTCGTTTTTCAATATGTTGTCGCACCTTCTCATGCAATTTTTTTATCATGTCAGCTTTGCGTTCACCATCAACGTTGGCATACTTATTGATAGGTATAGGTACCAAATCCAGAGGAGTCAATGGATTAAAACCATATACAATTTCAAATGGAGAGTAGCTAGTAGTAGAATGAACACTCCTATTATATGCAAACTCGACATGTGGTAAACAATCTTCCCATGTTTTCAAATTTGTTCCAATAATAGTATGCAAAAGAGTAGAAAGAGTTCGATTAACCACCTCAGTCTGCCCATCAGTTTGTGGATGACAAGTAGTTGAAAACAATAGTTTAGTACCTAACTTACCCCACAAAGTCTTCCAGAAGTAGCTCAAGAACTTTGTATCTCGGTCTGAAACAATGCTCCGTGGCATGCCATGCAAACGCACTACTTCTTTAAAGAACAAGTCAGCCACATTGTTCGCATCATCAGTTTTATGGCATGGGATGAAGTGTGTCATCTTTGAAAATCTATCAACAATAACAAATACAGAATCCCTACCCTATTTTGTTCGTGGTAATCCTAGTACAAAGTCCATGGATAAATCAACCCAAGGATGACTAGGTATGGGTAAAGGGGTATACAAGCCATGGGGTAAAACTCTAGATTTAGCCTGTTTGCATGTTATGCATTTCTCACATATCCTCTCAACATCTCATTTCATGCGTGGCCAAAAGAAGTGTTCATTTAGGACATCTAGGGTTTTCCTAACTCCGAAATGACCCATTAGACCTCCCTCATGAGCTTCTCTTACAACCAACTCCCTTAAAGAACTCATAGGCATGCATAAACGATTTTCCCTAAATAAGAAACCCTTATGCCTATAAAACTTCTCAAAGGCTGACTTCTCACATGCTCCATACACGTTAGCAAAGTCCAGATCATTCACATATAAACCTTTAATATGTTCAAATCCTAATAAGTTTGCAGTAAGTGTAGAGATAAGGGCATACCTGCGGGATAATGCATCAGCTACCACATTGTCCTTACCTTGTTTATATTTGATGTTGTAGGGAAAGGTCTCAATGAATTCAATCCACTTGGCATGTCTTTTGTTCAACTTTCCTTGTCCCTTTAAGTGCTTCAACGATTCATGCTCCTTGGGCCAAAGGTAATGTTGCCATGTTTCCAAAGCCCGTACCAATGCATACATCTCTTTATCATAAGTAGGATAATTAAGGCTTGCTCCACTTAGCTTTTCACTGAAGTAAGCAATTGGGCGCCTTTCCTGCATCAAAACAGCTCCAATGCCAATACCTGAAGCATCACACTCAATCTCGAAAGCTTTTTCAAAGTTATGTAAAGCAAGTAGGGGTGCAGAACTTAATTTTTCCTTGATGCAATTAAAAGCCTTGTCTTGGTCACTACCCCACGTAAAACTCGCATTCTTTTTGATAAGCTCAGTGAGTGGTGCAGCAATGGTGCTAAAGTCCCTAACAAAGCGTCTATAAAAACTAGCTAGACCATGAAAGCTACGCACATCACTAATTGACTTAGGTGTAGGCCAATCACGAATTGCCTTAACTTTTTCATCATCAACCTCAACACCTTTAAAACTCACAACATAGCCAAGAAATGTGATTTGATTAGTACAAAAGGAACATTTCTTTAAGTTAGCATACAATTTTTCAGAACGTAAAACACTTACAATAGAACGTAAATGATCAAGATGCTCTTCTAGGGTTTTACTATAGACCAAAATATCATCAAAATACACAACCACAAATTTACCAATAAATGGACGCAAAACATGATTCATTAGTCGCATAAAAGTGCTTGGTGCATTAGTGAGACCAAATGGCATAACAAGCCATTCATACAAACCCTACTTAGTTTTGAAAGCTATTTTCCACTCATCTCCCTCTCTCATCCTAATCTGATGATATCCACTTTTCAAATCAATCTTAGAAAAGACACAGGAACTATGCAATTCATCCAACATATCATCTAATCTAGGTATGGGGTGACGATACTTTACAGTGATTTTGTTGATTGCTCGACAATCAACACACATCCTCCAAGTCCCATCTTTCTTGGGTACGAGTAGGACAGGAACAGCACATAGACTCATGCTTTCCCTCACATATCCTTTGGAAATAAGCTCCTCAACTTGCCTTTGAAGCTCCTTTGTCTCTTCAGGATTATTCTTATATGCTGGCCGGTTGGGGATGGATGCACCTGGGATGAAATCAATTTGATGCTCAATTCCTCTATTAGGTGGCAATCCACTTGGAATATCGTCAGGGAATACATCTTCAAATTCTTGCAATAGAGCAACAACACTAGGAAAAGATTGGTCAAACTTGTTAGTGTTAAAATAAGCCTCCTTGTACAGAAGTACGATCATAGGTTGTTTGGCATAGAATGCTCTTTTGACATCACTCCCTTTTGCATAAAAACTTTCTCTTTTCTTCTCTTCCTCTTGTGTCACCACGTTTTCTCCTCTCTTTTCTCTTTTATCAATCTTTCTTTTCTGTTCACTCTCATTTTTAATCTTTAATTGATCCTCATAAGCTTGTTGAGGTGATAATGGTATAAGAGTGACAGGTTTTTCATTCATTACAAAGGAATATCGGTTCTTGAAGCCATCATGCATAACTCGCCTATCAAATTGCCATGGTCTTCCTAAAAGAATGTGGCCCACATGCATAGGTACAACATCATATAAAATTTCATCACGGTACCTTCCGATAGAAAATGATATGAGCACTTGCTTATTTACCTTGACTTCACCACTCTCATTCAACCATTGCAGTTTATATGACCTAGGATGCTTCATAGTAGGTAAATCCAACTTCTCAACCATAGTCGTGCTAGCAACATTAGTGCAACTCCCACCATCAATAATCATACTACATACCTTATCTTTGATGAGACACCTCGTCTGAAAGATGTTATCTCGTTGCACCTTATTTTCTTCCTTTACTTGCACATTCAATGCTCGCCTTGTAACAAGAGCTACTCCATTAACTGGATACTCCTCTCCATCACTTTCACCCTCTGATGATGGCATAGAATCATCATCTGATTCACTTTCAATTTCAACTTCACCATTACTTCTCAAGATCATTGCACGCTTATTTGGACATTGCGATGCAATGTGACCCCTGCCCAAACACTTAAAACATTTAACATCTCTATTTCTACTTGGTTGGGGGTCAGAATTACCTGCCTCCTTGCTAGAACCCACATTCTTGTACTTGGATAGCTCGGCTTTGGACTTATAGTTGGTCATCTCATCCCTTTTATTCCAATTTGGCTTCCAAGATGAGGTAGATCCTGAGTTCTACCCAAACCGTGTGGAACCCTTTCATTTGAGTTGCCTTTCAACTTTCATGGCCATGTGTACCATGTCTTCTAATTCCACATAGTGTTGCAATTCAACCACGTTTGCTATGTCCCTATTTAGCCCTTGCAGAAATCAAGCCATGGTTGCTTCTCTATCTTCTTCTACATTCGCCCGAATCATGGTAATCTCCATCTCCTTGTGGTAATCCTCCACACTTTTGGTGCCCTGAGTGAGCCCTTGCAGCCTTTGGTACAGCTCCCTGTAATAGTGATTAGGGACAAACCTCCTCCTCATGATAGCCTTCATCTCCTCCCATGTATCAATAGGCCGCTCACGATTCCTTCTCCTAGTCAGAACAAGTTGATCCCACCAAATAATAGCATAATCAGTGAATTCATCTGCAGCAAGCTTTACCTTTTTCTCCTGGGAATAGTTGTGGCAATCAAAAACCAATTCAACCTTACCTAGGTCCAAGAAGGGCCGAGATTGTATTCTTGTTGTAGTTGACAAGTTTTCAAAGATGGCGCATTTCATTGGTTGCACCAAAACAGATGATGCCACACATGTTGCAGACTTATTTTTCAAAGAGATTGTTCGCCTACATGGAGTGCCGAAGAGTATTGTGTCAGATCGTGATGCAAAATTTTTGAGCCATTTTTGGAAAACACTGTGGGGTAAGCTTGGAACAAAGTTGTTGTTTTCTACAACTTGCCATCCACAAACCGATGGACAGATTGAGGTAGTGAATCGAACTCTTGGTACATTGTTGCGTGCTGTTATTGGTAAGAACTCTAGAACCTGGGAAGAATGTTTGCCTTTTGTGGAGTTTGCCTATAATCGTGTTGTTCATAGTACCACAGGTTATTCTTCTTTTGTTTATGGTTTTAATCCATTATCCCCTTTGGATTTAGTACCATTGCCTATACAGGACAGAGTTAATTTGGATGGAAAAAAGAAGGCTGAAGTGGTTAGGCAACTTCATGAGAAAGCTAGGCTTAACATTGAGAGAAAAACCAAACAATATGAAACACAAGCCAACAAAGGTCGTAGGCATATCACCTTTGAACCTGGTGATTGGGTTTGGGTACATTTGCGGAAGGATAGATTTCCCAAGCAAAGGAAATCAAAGTTGCAACCAAGGGGAGATAGTCCTTTCCAAGTGGTGGCAAGAGTCAATGATAATGCATATAAACTTGACTTGCCAGGTGAGTATAATGTGAGTGCAACATATAATGTTTCTGATATTTCTCCATTTATCTTTGATGATGTAGGTGCTGATTTGAGGACAAATCATTTTGAGGTGAGCGGGAATGATGGAAGCCATATTGTACCAGCTGAAAACAGCAAGGGAGTTGATG
>JAHOYR010006007.1:0-51918 GCA_023213295.1 Bruguiera hainesii
TTTTTTTTTTTTTGAGAACTAAAGAATTTATCAAGAAATACCTCTTCTTGTGGCGTTCAATTCAACTTATCACTCTCAATTCCTTTCTTTTCTGGTGTGTGACATTTATATCCTTCTTAAATACCCTAGGTTTATGTTCCTTTGAATGTTAGGTCTAGGGTTTGCATTATTAAAATTTGATTTATTTTTCCTAAATATTCTTTGATTCATCGTGTGCGTTGGGTCTCTAAGACACGTCTTTTAAGGTTTTTCGCATCAGTTGGTATCAAAGTCTAGCTTTAAATTAGGTTAGATCAACTAATTCTTCAATTTTTTGCCTTGTGATTTGTTTATTGCTATTTAGTTTGTCTATTAAGTGCATTACCATTCAAATGTGCTAGTCTATTTGTTTGCAATGCTTCTCACTTTACTCGTTTATTTAAGATCATAATTACCAAAAAACGTGCAAATTTCAATTCCAATTGTTATCTCTAGGTATTCTATTATTATTGTATGTTAAGCAAAAGAAAAAAAAACAAAGGAATGAAGAAAAAAAAAGGAAGAAAAAAAAGGTATCAAATTTAAGTTATTGATAAAAATTAAACAGTTTAGTCATATTGGCCACAATAATAATATAGTTTTCTTATTTAACTCCAATTCTATCATCTATTTTCTTGTTATGTCATTTAAATTTGTCTTCTAAGTTTAACCTCCTATCATGTTTTTTGTGAGTTTAGTTTATTAAATTTGTTTACCTTGATATCCTTTTTCTTTTTTTTTTTTGACTCCTTGTTCTCTAATTAGTTTAATTTTACACCATTTATCTTATTTTGTTCAAAATCAATCCTCTTGATTTAGTTTATTTAGTTCTTTAAAGAGTATAAAGGGGAAATTTGAGTGGTAAAAGGTAAGAGTACAAGTTCATATTAAGAAAAAGCCATAAAAAGTGTAAACATAAGGGAGTGTGACACCTTTTCTTTTGAGTGAAACACATGAAGGAGTGTTTTGTGTGGTATCGTAATCATTTTATGTAAAAATAATACTATAACTTCCAAAGACAAAGGGGTAGCTCAAGAAATATTTAGTGAAATGTCCTTCATGATCAAAGCTATGCAACAACAATTTGAGCACATAAATACTATATTTGATGATATGAGGGAGAAGATAAAGGAACAACTATTACAATAGTAGAGTTGCAAATGAGGCGTGGGCTCTTACTGTAAAAAGGAAATTAAGATAAGTCTATGACCATAAAGATGAATTTAATGATCAAACTACTGTAATTATAACTACTAATAATAAAAGGGATCAGAAAGATTTTGGGAACCAAGGTACCTATGACCGTGATTTAGGCAGTATTAAAATGATAATTCCTCCATTCCAAGGTAAGAATGATCCTGATGCATACTTAGAATGAGAGATGAAGGTTGAATTGATTTTTAATTGCCATAACTATTTGAGGAGAAAAAGGTAAAGTTTGGTATCATTGAATTTATTGATTATGTTATTATTTAGTGGGATTAACTTGTTTTGAGTAGGAGAAGGAATTATGAGTGACCTATTAATACATAGGAGAAGATAAAGACTATCATGAGAAAGAGATTTGTCCCCAATCACTATTACAAGGAGTTGCATTAAAGGCTATAAGGGCTCACTTAAGGCACCAAAAGTGTGGAGGACTACCACAAAGAGATGGAAATTGCCATGATTAGGGCAAATGTAGAATAAAATAAAGAGGTAACCATGACTCAATTTCTGAAATGGCTAAATAGAGACATAACCAATATGGTTGAATTACAACACTACATGAAATTAAGAGACATGGTGTACATGATAATGAAAGTTGAAAGACAACTTAAATAAAATGGTTCCTTACAATTTAGGCAAAATTCAGGTTCCACCTCATCTTGGAAGTCGAATTGGAGTAAAAAGGACAAAAAGGTCAATTACAAGTCCAAAGCTGAGTTATCCAAGTACAAGAATGTGGGTTATAGTAAGAAGGCAAGTAATTTTAACCTTGATCCAAATAGAAATAAAGATGTTAAATATTTTTAAGTATTTGAGTAGAGGTCACATTACATCTTAATGTCCAAATAAGCTTGCAATGATCTTGAGAGGTAACAGCGATGTTGAAATTACAAGTAAATCAGATGATGATTTTATGCCATCATTAGAGGATGAAAGTGGCTGGAAGGAGTATCTAATTAATGAAGTAGCTCCCGTCATAAGGCAAGCATTGGATGTGCAAATAAAAGAAGAAAATGAAATGTAATGAGATAACATCTTTCATATAATGTGTCCTATCAAAGATAAGGTATGTAGTATGATTATTGATAGTGGGAGTTGTATTAATGTGACTAGCACAATTATAATTAAAAAGCTAAATTTACCAACTATGAAGCATCTTACGCTACATAAACTTCAAAGGTTGATTAAGAGTAGTGAGGTTAGGGTAAATAAGCAAATGCCTATATTATTTTCTATTAGAAAGTACCATAATAAAGTTTTATGTGATGTTGTACCCATGCATGTAAGTCATATTCTATTATAAAGGTTATAGTAATTTGATAGGCGAGTTATGTATGATGACTTCAAGAATCGATATTGCTTTATAATGAATGAAAGACCCATCACTCTTGTACCATTATCACCTCAACAAGCTTATAAGGATTAGTTAAGGATTAAAAATGAGAGTGAATAGAAAAGAGAGATAATCAAAACAGAAAAGAAAGGAGAAAACATAAGGACATAAGAGAGAGAGAAAAGAAAAAAGAAAATTTCTACACAAAAAAAGTGATGTCAAAAGAGCATTTTATACCAAATAGCCTATAATCGTATTTTTGTTCAAAGAGACTTATTTTAATACTAACAAGTTTGACTCGTCTATACCTAGTGTTGTTATTTTTCTCTTGTAGGAATTTAAAAATGTATTCCTTGATTATGTCCTAAGTGGATTGCCATCTAAGAGAGGAATTGAACATCAAATTGATTTTATCCTTAGTGCATCCATCCCAGATTGACCAATATATAGGAGTAATCCCGAGGAGACAAAGGAGTTTCAAAAGTAGGTTAAGGAACTTATTTTGAAAGGATATGTGGGGGAAAACATGAGTCCTTGTGTGGTTCTTGTCTTACTTGTACCTAAGAAAGATGAGACTTAAAGGATGTATGTTGATTGTTGAGCGATCAACAAAATTACTATAAAATATCGTCACCCTATACCTAGGTTAGATGATATGTTAGATGAATTGCATGATTCATGTGTCTTTTCTAAAATTGATTTGAAAAGTGGATATTGCCAGTTATGATAAGAGAAAAAGATAAGTGGAAAACAACTTTTAAAATTAAGTATGATTTGTATGAATGACTTGTTATACCATTTGGTCTTACTAAAGTACCAAGAACTTTTATGTAATTAATGAATCATGTTTTACATCCATTCATTGGTAAATTTGTGGTTATGTATTTTGATGATATGTTGGTTTATAACAAAAACCTAGAAAAGCATATTAATCATTTACATTATATTTTAATTGTTTTATGTTTTGAGAAATTGTATACTAACTTTAAGAAATGTTCTTTTTATACTAATCAAATCACATTTCTTGGCTATGTCATGAGTGTTAGAGGTATTGAGGTTAATGAGGAAAAAGTTAAGGCAATCCATAATTGGCCTATACCTAAGTCAATTAGTGATGTGCATAGTTTTCATGATCTTGTTAAATTATATAAACATTTTATTAGAGACTTTAGCACCATTACTACACCACTAATTGACGTTATAAAAAAGAACATAAGTTTTAAGTGGGGTAGTGATGAAGGTAAGGTTTTTAATTGCATCAAGGAAAAATTAAGTTTTGCACCCTTACTTGTTTTACCTAACTTTGCAAAAACTTTTGAAATTAAGTGTGACGCTTTAGGTATTGACATTGGAGTTGTTTTGTTGCAAGAAAGATGCCTAATTGCCTACTTTAGTGAAAAACTAAATGGAGCAAACCTTAATTATTCTACTTATGATAAAGTGATATATGTACTTGCACAAGCTTTGGAGACATGGCAACATTACCTTTGGCCCAAAGAGTTTGTCATCCATACTGACCATGAATCCGTAAAACACTTGAAGGGAGAAGAAAAGTTGAGTAAAAGACATGCTAAGTGGATTAAATTCATTGAGACTTTTCCTTACATAATCAAATATAGATAAGGTAAGGAAAATGTGGCAACTGATGCATTATCTTACATATATACTCTTATCTCTACACTTACTACATAATTATTAAGATTTGAATATATTAAATATTTTTATGTAGAAGATCTTGATTTTGCTAATGTGTATGGAGCATGTGAGAAGTCAACCTTTGAGAAATTTTATAAGAATGAAGGTTTCTTATTTAGGGAAAATCATTTGTGCGTGCCTATGAGTTCTTTGAGAGATTGGTTGTTGTTGTTCCCACAGCCTTGTATGGGTTGTAATTGTTGTCAACTAGGGTTAAGTGTGCAAGAGAGTAAAGTCACATGGAAGGGTAGTAAAGTCACATGGAAGGGCAAAAAAAGTAAATCCGCCGCGTAAGGGTAAGAATGTAAATCTGCCATGTAAGCCCTATTAGGGTTTCGTGGAAGAGAGTATATAAAGGTCTTGGAAGGCAAAACTAGGGTAAAGAGGGGGCCAACACAATTGAATAAACAACAACCCTACAGCAACCGGCCAAAAGGAAGAGAGAGCAGAACGGCAAGAGATCAGAAACGACACCACCGGGAGAGCAAACCAAAAACGCCTCCTGCAAGCAAACCAGAAACACGTCCTGCAAGCAAACCAGAAACACGTCCTCCAAGCAAACTAGAAACATGTCCTCCAAGCAAACCAGAAATGCCTCCTGCAAGCAAACTAGAAACACGTCCTGCAAGCAAACCAGAAATGCCTCCTGCAAGCAAACCAGAAACACATCCTGCAAGCAAACCAGAAACACATCCTGCAAGCAAACCAGAAACACATCCTGCAAGCAAACCAGAAACACCTCCTGCAAGGAAACCAGAAACACGTCCTGCAAGCAAACCAGAAACGCACAACCAGCAAGAGGAGAAATAAGAAACAGACCACCCGGAAGAAAAGACAGCAGACCTGGTATCCGTGTGACCACCCGGAAGAGAAGACAGTAGACCAGAAGCGTGAGGCAGGCCGAAAGACGTGAACCAGAAAAACCAGTAACATGAGGCAGGCCAAGAGACGTGAAACGACAGACTAGAAGCGTGGGTGTACGTCAGGAGACGGCGTGAGACCAGAACGTGCAATAGCATGACAGACCAGAAGTGTGAGGACAGGCCATGAAACGATAAGACCATGAAATAGGAGATGGGTGAGACCGTGAGACGGTGAAAGCAGGAGTTATGTGAAACAACCTAAAGAAGGAATTCAGTGAAGCATCGGAAAGAACTCAACGTATTTCCAGATTTCTTCAAGAGAGGTTAGAGAGCATTGCGGTGAACTTCTAAGCGGCAGTGGAGCAGCCTCTTAATTCAACAGAGGCAAGACAAGCTAGAAGAAGGGTAGACACAGTAAGTGACACTCTTTGTATTGTACTTACTTAGTAATTGCAATAGTGAAAAGAGCAGAAGATTAAGATATCCGTTGTAACTAGAATTCTTAAGTATAGTGGATAGTCTCGGTAAGGGAGAGTCCCTACCACCATGGATGTACGTCACATTGACGGAACCACGTAAATCTCGTGTGTCCTTAATTTGCTTTACGTTCTGTGTTTTGAATTAAGTTGTGAATGCAGCTAAAGTATCAGCCAACCTATAACCGAACGAAGACCTAAACAAGAACATCCGAATTGTCTATTAGGCAAGGTGTCTGAAAGGTGACTTTGGGGACTATTGTGATTAATAGGTAGTAATAGATCTACCTTAGTCGAATATGAGAAAGAGTTTGCTTTTAAGAAGAGATTGAAGTTGTTCACTTTCTTGTGAATTGCGAATTGTGGTGATACTGATTCACCCCCCCTCTCAGTATCATAAACTAGTAGATCTTAGGGTGAAGTTGGGAAATTCAGTTGTGAGAGAAGCTTATAGAGGTGGTCTAATGGGTCATTTTGCAATCAAAAAGGGGTAAAGATTTTATATTTTTTGTTGTTGATAAATTTTCAAAGATGACATACTTCATCCCATGTCATAAAACTGATGATGCAAGCAATATAACTGACTTATTCTTTAGAGAAGTAGTACATTTGCATGACATGTGACAAAGCATTGTTTTAGACTAAGATACAAAGTTTTTAAGCTACTTCTAGAGGGTTTTATGGGGTAATTAGGTACTAAGTTATTATTTTCAACTACTTGTCACCCATAAACTGATGAGAAGATTGAGGTAGTTAATCAAACTCTTTCTATTCTTTTACCTGCCATTATTTGAATGAATAGGAAAACATGAAAAGATTGTTTACTGCATGTCAAGTTTGCATATAATAGGAGTGTTCATGTTGCTACTAGTTACTCTCCATTTGAAATTGTATATAGTTTTAATCCACTGACTCTTTTGGATTTGGTGCTTATACTTATCAATGAGTATTTTAACTTAGATAATGGACGCAAAGCTAACATGGTAAAAAACTTACATGAGAAGGTATGACAATATATTGAAAAACAAACTGAATAATATGCATCTCATGTCAACAAAGGGAAAAGGAAGGTGATATTTAAACTTGATGATTGGGTTTGGGTGCATATGCTTAAAGAATCGTTCTCAGATTATAGGTGTTCAAAACTATAACCTAAAAGAGATGGTCAATTTCAAGTTGTAGCATAACTTAATGACAATATCTATAAGTTAAACCTTCTCAATAAGTAAATTAGACATTCTCAATAAGTATAATGTGAATGCAACATTTAATATTTCTAATCTTTCCCCTTTTGATGTAGGTGATGATTCGAGGATTAATCCTTTCAAAGAAAGGGAAAATGATAAGAAGTTTAGAGGTGATGTGTGGAAAGTTTCAAAGGATGTAAGAGATCTATTGTACATTTCAAAAGACCCAATAATATGAAATAAAGTCAAAGAGATGAAATAAGTACTAAATAGACCAATTGAGGACATTCAAGCCAACTAAACTACAAATAGTGTGAATTCAAATTTGAAAGAGAGTCAATGTCTTATTAATATGATTAGAGTACTTGATGGGTCAAGACTAAATAATAACATTCACTCTTAAATAAGAGTTTATCTAAAATAAGTGATTGTATAAAAGTGAAAGTTTTATATATAAAAATTTTTCCTAAATAGGAATTTGTATTTCTTTGGAATTGTTATCTTAGTTTATAAATTGACACCTCCTTGTAAACTCTATAGTATCAGACAACTTTGAAAAAAAATAAAAAATAAGAGTTTTCTCCTTCGGTTCTTTTAAAAATTAAAAAACTTATTAAAAAGTACCTTTTATTGTGACGTTTAACTCAATTTATCACTCACAATTTCTTCTTTTCTTTTTTGGAATGTAGTGTCCATATCTTTCTTAAATACTCTAAATTCATATTCTTTTAAATGTTAGGTCTATTATTAAAGTTTTATTTAGCTTTCTTGAATATTCTTTGATTCCTTATGTGTGTTGAGTTTCTAAATCACGTCTTTTGGGGTTTTCCACATCAATTTGGGTGATGGAGTTCTATGTAATAGGTTTATTCGATGAGCTCAAAATGAGCTAATCTTTGGAGAGACACCATTTGTAGTGACGAAGATTTATAACTTTATTTAGGTATGAATGTTGTGGTAATTTATGGTCAAATGGCCCCATTATAACTTCTCCATTAATAATTTTAACTTAGCCTTGCCAACATTTCAACTCCAAGAAACATCTTTTGAGTAAAGGGGAACAAGATTGGAGAGCACCCCTAATGGACCAATTTAGGTTCAATACAAATCATCCATTATGAGGGCCTATAACATTGCAGGGATTAAAGGGGTATTGAGGAGCCACAATGAGAAAGTCATATGTATCTTCTCTAAGCCTATCAAAGTGGAATCAATAGATGAAATGAAACTTTTTCAATCAAAAAAACCTAAAAGTTGTGGGGCACTCAACTAGATATGGAGCAAGCTAATCTGATTATTGAAAATGATTCACTCACAACACTCTCGTGGGTCAATAATAGTGGAGCTCGACCTTGGTTCTTATTATCAGTATTCCAAGCCATTAAAAACTAATTAAGGGCAACATTCGAAGACATTATTGAAAATGATTCACTCACAACAATCTCATGGGTAAATAATAGTAGAGCCTAACCTTGGTTCTTATCATCAGTATTCTAAGACATTAAAAAGCTAATTAAGGGCAACATCAAAATCTAAATAATTCTAGCCTCATATTCTTATTCTAGCCTCATATTCTTTCTTAATCTACAAGTAGCTTTTTCTTGTTACATCAAAATCTACTTCTTTTAAATTTCGAACATAGATCTAATCTACTTCTAGAAGCTTTTATTTTGCTTTTGGTAGATAGTAGATCCTTCTATTGTAGCTGACCCACTATATTGACACAATCTTCTGTCTATTGAAATTGTCTATAGATCTTGATCTAGTCTTTAAGATCCTACATCACACTTTAACAATACTGCAATTAGAACCTTCACATCTTGCATCATTTTTCAACAATCTATCTAGCACCATGAGCAAAGTATCCATTCTTTCTTATACAATTCTAATGCTATTCTTAAATATTAATCTAACATTATATCACTAATCAAAGGAAAACCCACGGTTGATTAATGCGTATAATCTGATGTAAGACATAAGCTCACTCCCTCTTCCCTGTCATGGCAACTGGCCTTTTTCTCTAACAAGTTTCATGAACCATTTTTTCACTTCCCTCGTTGCATATTATCAATGTCTGTCATTCGACAAAAATATCACAAACATTGAGAACAATAAAATATATCAGAGAACACACATTCATTCAAACCTACCTTCTCCAATATTCACTCTAATGCCTTTGCACGAATTCAACTCCTGTCCTCTATCTTGTGCTTCTATGAACCTGCAATCTCACATTTCTTGCACTTCTAGATTACAGTCACTTTATTGAATTTTTGCCAACTTGCTTGACAAAAGAAACTAGAAAAAAACAATTACATGTCAAGCCTTGAATGCGAATCATCAACATGTCAGGTTCGGATCCCGGAGCCCACAATTGCATCTACGATCAAGAATGTCGTGTCTCCTGCAATTCCCTAGTATTCTTTCTTTTCTTTTTCTAGTCTCTTTTTCTTGCATTTTCAGTTTGGTTCTTGAGAAGAAAACTTATGTAAGAAAGAGAAATAGCAAGTTTTCTAAATCTTGAACTTTGACACCACTTTATTGAATGTTGCTTGCTTGCTTTTTTTTTTCTTTTTTTTGCCTAGTACTGCAAAATAGTTGTGTTTCATTTTCTGGCATCACTTATTTGCTATTTAGTTTCCAAGAGAGAGAAGGAGAATAAAATCAATCGAAAATTTCGGCTATGCTAAAGCTGCATACCGCATGTTGTACGGCGCCAATGAAACTTTCAGCTCCTTTACAGTCTTTTTTGTTAAATTTTTATTACTCTTTAAGAAAGAATTTGACAATTATTTGGTCTTTATTTAGGAGTTTATTAGAATCCAAATGTACTGTTAAAGAATACATCCTTTTTTTGTGCATTTGTTATGCTTATGTCTTTTCTCGTGCGTTGAAGATGAATTGTAGAGTTCAAAAGGTGGGTTGTTCGTAGACTTGAACACATTTATTACTTTTGGGAAGGATTTTGTTGGTTGAAACTATGAAAAGACTGAAATCCAGTTTATTTGCATATCATGCAAATTAAAAAGGTCATTTTTGAATATAGGCCTTCGAAGAAGCCCACTCTTTTGGTCGTAGGTTCTTTACTCACTGAATACTGATTGCAGTTTGTGTTTATTGTCGCTGGACGTATCCGACCATGATCAATTGCTATCACCAAACTCATTTATGGCTAATTACCACTAACCAATAGTTGAGTTAAAGTTGCAAACACTTGTCCCCCCAGATGAGTCAACTGAATAGCAAAAATAATATTTAAGTTGGATGACAAATTTAACGTCATTTGTATTATAAGAGCTTGAGGGGGTAATAAACGATGTGAAGTATAACAACAAAAGAAAATTAGCCAACTTTGCTTCTCTCATCAGATGGTATAGATTCTCCATTAATTTTTCATAGTTTGAGGCTTTGGGTTGTGAGCAATAGCCACCGCTCAATCCTGTGCTGTCACCTTAACCCAGAGTTGTTCGTGAAGCTAGGGATCAATCCATTTGGTCTAGTTCGGAGTCCTACAAGAGAAAGTGGAGTTCATTAAGTGGCACGTGGTGCACATTCTCCTGTAGAGAGAGTGGAAGTTTCACATACCGTAAGATGTTATAGTGTGGATAGGACCATCTACAGTGCTTGCACTTTATGATTACCACTTAAGCACTTTATTTTGGTGAGAGTTGACCAGAGTTAACTTTAGTCAATTAACTTTATATTTTTGCTAACAAATTATAATAGGATAGACATGTGCTGCCTACATTTGATTATGTCAAAAAAGATTTTTTTAAATCATAATAATTAATAAAAATATCCAAAATATATATCTAATTTTTGTTAAAATTTTTATATTTTGTACTTTATAAGATTCTGTTATTATTTTGTCAAAATTTAAAAATTTTTAAAATAGCATTATATTATATTGATAATTACTAATATTTTTTTAGTCATATTTCAAGGTAGATTATGGTTTGTTTAATCTAGACTCCAACTAAAATAGCCATTAGGTAGCATTTTAGAAGAATGAATTTTGAGTTCCAAGAAAAATTAAGAGTTCTACATTCCTAATGATATATTTTTTTTTATTTATAAAGAATGCAAAATAAGAAATGGTGTAGATCTTATGAGATATGTTAAATATATGAGATTTTTAATTGATTATCTTGAAACATCAATGTCTAAAGGTTAAAGAAGAGATAAATATTGACGTTCTATTTATGTCCTTAACGAATTACTAAAGAGTTAAAGTGTTTCATAAGTTAGAATACACTAAACACATGATTAAATAGTATGATAATTTAGAAGATGCCCTTAAGAAATCATGGAAGCATTATATCAAGCATGTAATAAGATGTTTTATTGTGTTATTAATGAGTCTTAATCTTCAAGCCATAAGACAAATCCAATTTGACAAGATGGAGATAAGCTCATAACTTTTGAAATCTAGACCTAAGATTATTCAATATTTTATAAAGGATGAGATTTCATCAACAAGTAGTTCTTTAATTTAAGCTCATTTCTTTTAAAAACTAGATGTAAATAAGCAGTACACAATGGTTTTTTTGGTATGTTATCATTGTTAATATAGCTTCATGCTTGGTATGATTGTTTTTAGTAATTATTGCGAGTAATTACTCTATCATTATCTAGGTTCAATTATTATTTGTGAAGCTTAACGTGTATGGATATATAACCAAATTAATGGGTCTATTTTTCAAGTGAGAGTTTTTAGATAGAAGATGATTGAGAACATAATGAATTTTGATTCTATGACTAGTATTAGATTATTGTTAATCTATTTCAAGATTGATGCAAAATGAATGGTTAAGTACTAGAAATAATTAGTGACAAATATCTTAAGGTTGTAATCTATGACAACAAAAAATATTGTAAATAAGTTCAACAAGGAGGATAAACTAAATGGTGAGAATTATGATATTTGTATCATAAGATTCTATATATTCTTACAAAGTATGATGTAATAAAGTATGATGTACCGAATGTCATCATCCATGATACGATAGGGATCACTCGACTCAAGAAAGATGAGAGCAAGAGACCTTTAAGACTTGGAAAAAAAGAATAGTTTTGGCTTGAATTGCTTTGCTTAAAAACATAGGGGATGACCTTATCTGTGAATCCACCTTAATGTTTGTATTGGGAGTAAGTTTACATGATAATAAAACCATGTTCATTTAATCTTAAGGACTCACACTTTTTGTTTTTCACTTTATATCATATGCATATAACCTAAACAACTCACAAGTGTCAAATAAGTGATTATAAAAGTTAAACTAAAATGAATATTTATAAAGGTAGTATAAATATTATTTGTTATTAATATTTATGTCAATTATAATATGCTTAAGTTATTGCCACTAGTCATAAGGTCTAGTGATAGAGTCACCTATGTCCTATTAGTTTCAGTTCTAGAGTTTTATCTCTAGTCCATATAAAGTAAAACAAAAAGATGCTCATACTAATCTATAAAACATTATCATGTTTTGCTAATTAATATAATAATTACTGTTTAAATTATTTAAAAAAATAAATTGAAAATATGCTACAATATGTTGTTTAGTTTATGGTTTATAATTGGAATTGGTATGAAAATGATAATTTATTGAAATCAAAGATAGAATAGCAAATTTTATAACTTATTTAGTTTATTTTGGAATCAAAATTACATTTTCTTTTATAATCATTTAGTTTATTTCAGAGTTAGAATTAAAGTTCTTTTTATTTCTATTTGACTCATTTAAAAGCATTATTGAAATGCAATAATTTTGTGGTTACAAATTAAAAATATTATTAATATTTTACCAAAATATAATACATCATATTGTGTTACAAAATTGGATAAAAAAAAGTCTAATGTGAGATATAATCTCCAATGCATCATAATACCCATAATACAACCAAATTAAAAAGAAAAAGTACTGTTAATAAAATAAGATTTAAAGAACCCTAATAGCTATGCTCAGTACTATGTGGCACTTTTTCTAGTTATTCTACGGTCATTTTTATGTTAATGTTTTGAATTCTCTCACTTATTTTAGTGAATAATCTTTATGGGCATCATTTTTTCATTTGTTTCTCATGTTTATATCCCTAACATTAATTCTAATGGTAGCATACGCCCGGAGATTCTTGAGAAAGTAATACAATACCAGTGAAAAATAGATATTTTATTTCGTCTATTTAAAATAGGGAATCTTATTTCCCTTTTCAAGGGAATGGAAATGGAAAATTTTATTTCCAAACATCATCATTCCTATTCCTATTCCTTTCCAAACTTTTGAGAAACTAAACAGCCCCGTAAATACATTCTAGGCCATGTGTTATTGGGCGAAATAATGCCATTAGGAAGGCATTTCGTTTTCCTCTCTCTGGATATCATAATAAATTAAGGATTCTAGGGTTTCGGTCTCGCTTATGTCGTGTAAGGGCTTTAGAGAATATGTTACGAGAAATTAATCATGCTTCAACTTTACATTACACTACCTTCTAACAAGGTTTGAGCAAATTTGCAAGGTTGATAATTAATAATGAATTTATTATGAATTTGAATAGCAAAGGGCAAAACCTTAATTTGAAATTTACTTGCAAATGACAATTGTTGGATTGTCTATATGTAAGTACATTCTAAGTCATATGTTGTATTTAGTTATATGTTATTTTTAACATGCCTCTTGGGAGATTTTTATTTTCAAATTAAAGATTTCAATTCGTATTTCGAGGAGCTAGAATCGGTTGCATTATTTGACAAATCTTCACATTTTCAAACTCACGGGGATTGAGCTCTACACTACTCCATTCCGCTACTTGGCATTATCCTTACTAATTTTTCTTTTTTTTTTTTCTAATTTTTGGGATTGTCTTTTTTATATGAGCTTATATTTCAAGATATTGGACCCAATGCATAGTATTTGTGTGGGTTATCGCCCTGCTTCCCAATTTCGAATGTTCTTATTGGACGAGCTGAAAATTCTAAATGAAATTATGTCCATGTTGCTACTATTGATAAGAAACTACCCATTTTTTATGCCCTACTGTTAATGAATTGAGTCATGGGGAGCATGATATTAATGCATATGAAATTTCATATTGTCAAACTTGTGAGAATGTGATGCCTTTAGTATTTTTTTTTTTTTTTGTGTTTTTATATGTGGATATGGGAGTAGCTTTGCTCTGGCATGAAATTAATGCAGATCGAAAATGTGTTTAGTTAATGTTGATTTTTCCTTCGATATCTTCAATCAATGATCCTTTAGTTATGTGGAAATCATTTGGTTTAATGATATGCAGGATTCAATTGTAGATTTTTGCAAACCTATGTCTAATGGCTTATATCAGCTTATATTGCATGTAAGAAATGCAGATCACTATTATCAGTGGTGGATGGAGCTTAGATCTATGAAGCCACTAGGTTCTACATTAAGATTAGTTTCTGTTAATGTTATTAATTAAAAAATTAACCATTTCATAAGCTAAGTCCATTACTAAAATCACATATAGGGAACATGCATTTGTTGCCTACTATGAATATGTTTATTTATACCTAGGCTATTTGGAAATCAATGATATTCCTGATCTGCTCAACTTAATAATGGTTTATTCTATCCAGCGTCCTCTGGTATATTATATTATGTTGCTGCTGTTATGATTTGCTAGTAGTTACCTTGCGTGGGTGGGTTTGTTCCCAAATATGGGTTTGCACTGCCAATTAATGGAGTTGTGAATTTTTCATGTTTACTGCTTTTCTGTTGCTACAACTTGGAATGGCGGATGGGGACAAGATAGATGATATGCTTCATCACCATAAAGGTATAGGTTCCTAAAAATATTATTAAAGAATCTATTCATCTGATCAATGCTTGCTCCCTTGAAAACTAACTATATTTGTTATTAGGAGAAAAATTTATGCGCTTTGTACATAATTTAAGTTCATTTTAGGATTTATAAGTTTAAATTAATCAATAATTATGTTGTTGGTTATAGGTTGGTCCTTTATTGACTAAAAATTAACATTTTAAAAGTTGATGTAGCCGTATTAAATGTATTTAAAATATAATAAATAACTCAATTTATTTTATTAAAATTTTTTAAAATTAAAAAATAGACTTAAATTTGATAAAAATTATAATTAATTTAATTATTTGTTACAAAAGATAATATTATCATTTATTTATTTTTATTTTTATTTTATTAAGATTTTATTTATTTATTTATACACTCACTCTTTTGTTTAGAAATTAACATGGTTTCATGCATGATGGCTCACTCAAATTATGTTCTAAACTAATATTACTACTGGAAATCTTGTGATCCTCTTTAATTTTTGTTTTTTTTTCTTTTTTTCTCTTTCTTTGGTTTTTTTTTTCTCTTTTCTCTGTTTTTTTTTCTTTCGTTTCCTGCACTTTTTTTCTCTCCTTTTTTTTTTTTCCATGGCTCTCTTTCTCTCTGTTTTATTTTCCTCGGCTTCCAAAACACCCTCCTAATTTTCATATCCCAAAAAAACCCTAACTCCAAAACTGACTTTTCCTCTTTCTACACAGACCATTTTAATGACCATTTTTCACTATTTTGGGTTCAAAATCCACCAAATCATAGCTTTTCTAATATGAAAGGTTGAAATTTCGCTTAAAAAAATGGTATTTTTAGCCAATTTCTTAGAGTGGGTATAGTAGAGGGAAAGGGCATCGCCGACTTCCGATCGGTGCGTGGTAGGTATCAACAGGTAGATCTTTGCCCATTGAGTTCATTGGTGCTGGTTTTGCGTGGCAGAGATAGTTGAAAATGGCACATGCAAGAGGTGGAGCAGACAGGGGTGTCAGATTTTAAGGCGACCTTCATCCCCACACAGTACTCCATTTGGCGCATGATGGATGTCTTTGGACAAATCGACACTCACTGTGTCGAATGGTGTTGGTTTCAAGTCGGGACAATGTTGATTGGCAGCGTATGCGACAGAGATACGACAGCTGGCCTTGGGCTATTTGCCAATTTATGTGTTTCCTGACCTCCTTTCAACATGTAGCTTTCGATAACGTGTAGATCGATGTAAGACAATTCAGTGGGTGGTGTTTGTTTCATTTTTCAGCGATGGTCTGGTGATATTCAGTACCTCTGTTTTTTTTTTTCTTTTTTTTTTTTTTTTTTTGCGGTCTCTCATGTTTTGGTCTTTTTGTCTTTGTGCTTTTTCTTTTTTCTGATGCAAGGACTCCTTTGAAGCAGGATCTGGTGGATTTTTCAATGAATAAAGGTAAAGCATTTACGATAAGTTCCTTTCTTTTGTGTTTTTTGGCTATATTGTTTGTTGCATTATCTTGGCCTTTTTTATTAGATATTTACTAATGAAATTATGAGCTCCCTTTGATGTTTTTTATTTTAATTAAAAATATTAGATATAATGTTTAATGAAAATAAAAAACATCCAATAGTAAATATCTAAATATTAGGAGAGAGGTGGCATAAAAAAATTAAAAATATTAACTGGAGTTGCTTTTTCATCCCATCTCCCTCATTCATGCTCGTTAGTGGTGTTGTTTCTATGATGTCCTCTTTTTGGTAATCTTACATGCTCTCTAATTTATGCTCTCGTTGGTTTTTTTTATACCTCAAAATGACACTAACTCTCTTTTTTGTGGCCTTCCCTAATTGATTTTGTTGGCCTCTTTTCCCTCCGTCATGGTCAATTAATTGTCGCCTACCCTTTCATAATGGACTTTGCCGAATATCAACCATTGATCTCTGGTTGTTTTTTGTTGGTTGATTGGAATTATTTCTACATCTGTTTAATGTTTTATAAGTTTTTAACTTGTAAAATTTACACTTGAATCAAGTTATTAGGCCCTGAAAAAAGGGTAGAATTGATATTATTATACTTGGACACTTAACTTGGGGCTTTGAGAAGGAGAGGGTCTCCTTTGTGGTTCAATCATGCAATCCAAAAGCAATATTTTTAATTTTATATTTAGTCTGAGTATCATATGGGTCACTGATTCTTCATTTTAAGGGTGAAATATATTTTATACATTGAACTTGTAATTATATATTGGACATCAATAGTAGTTCAATTATTATTTTTCATTCTTTTTATTTTTCTTTCTTTTATTTTCTTTTTACTGCTTTATTTATTTCTTTTCATGTCTAAATAAACAATTTGCGATCTAAACCCACAAAATTAATTTTATATGAAAGTAAGCAAATGTAAGGTTATCAAGGTAGACAAAATAGGAGTACAAATACTACCTTTCCTTGTGAGTTGTTTTAGTATAAAAGAACTAACAAAGATCTTCTTAAATCATTATTTTGTTTATTTTTTGATTGTCTGTGTCATGATACCTATGTTCTAAATATACCTCTTTAAGGGTGCACTCAAAATTCAGAAACAAACCTATGATGTATGTCGTGATGTCTCCAAAAGCAACTAACTACCATTTGCATGCTTAGGGCATCTTTGCCCATTACAATTGTATGAACATCTTATCAAGGTGCTTATGATATTACCATAAATTATGTTGTTCTCTTTTAGAAATTTTCTAATGCACAATTAATCGTTCTACTAGGGGGGTTAATTTACATGATATGTGAAGATTTTGTGATGCACTTAGGTTAATGCAAATAGATTTTTTGACTATTATTCTTAGTCAAAATTCAAGATATATATTGATGTATTGTTCAAACTTACTTGAAATAGTTGCATTACCTTTTCATTCAAGTTGCCAATAGAAAACACATTCTTAAGTAAGTGTAAGATAACTTTTACTTACCATATACTACAGAAATTTCAAAAGTAAATTACTATGTTATCCATACTTGTTTAAGATGATTACATTATCTTTTTATTTAGGTCACTAATGCAAGATGCATTCTCAAACTTTATATAAAATTGCTTCCAACTACCATCTACAGTGAAAATTTCAAAAGTAAGTGGACTTGTGGTATGAACTTGCTCAAAATGGTTGTATGACCCTTTTGCTTGGAGTGTGAATGCAAAGGGCACTCAAATTTGTCCAATATTGCTTTTAACTACCATTTATAGTTGAAATTTTAGAAATAAGTTGACATATGGTCTAAATTGGCTCAAGATGGTAGCATCACCTTTTTGCTTGGCTTGTAGATGCAAAGCATACTTGAATTTATTTAAATTTGCTTCTAATTGTCATTTATAGTTAAAATTTCAGAAGTAGGTGGACATGTGATTTGAACTTATTCAAGATGGTTATATTACCCTTTTACTAAGGTTATAGATGCGAAACATACTTAAGATTGTTCACTATTTGTTTTAATCGCCATTTATAGTCAAAATTTTATAAGTAAGTTGACATCTAGTTTGAATTGACTCAAGATGGCTACATCACCTTTTTATTTAGGTTGTAAATGCAAAGCATATTTAAGCTTATGTAATAATTGCTTCCTATTGCCAAAAAAAATTTCAAGAGTAAAATGTTGTTTGAATTTGTTTAAAATGATTGAATTACCCTTTTGCTTGGGTTTTCCATACAAAGCATACTTAAGCTTGTCCATAGCTACTATTATGATTTGATTGCATGAATTATGGTTGTTCACACATACTTGTACTGGCACAATGTTATTGAGAGTTTGCTTTTCTTAATCTTCACTTATTGTTTACAATTTTTCCCAAATGTTTTTATAAAGAGAACTATTTTCTAGGAATCTTTTGTTGTCTTAGCTTATTATAATTGATGTTGTTTCCTTGTTTTAGGATTAATTACTCTTACCATATCTTTTAATTTTACTTTTGATGCGGAAAACCCCAAAAAGACGTAGCTTAGGGACCCAACGCACACGATGAATCAAATAACAACCAGGAAAGCTAAATCAGAGTTTAATAACACAAACCCTAGACCCAATATTCGAAGGAACACGAACCTAAGGTATTCAAGATGGATATGGACGCCACACTCCAGAAGAGGAAGGAATTGGGAGTGATAAGTCGGTTTGAACGCCACAAGAAGAAAACCTCTTGATAAGTTCTTTAGTTCTCAAAAGAACCGAAGGAGAAACCCTTGTTTTCTATTTCACTGAAAGTTGTCTGATTTCCAAAGCTTACAAGGGGTGCCTATTTATAGGCTTAGATAGCAATCCTAAAGAGGCAAAATTCCTATTTAGGAGAAATCCCTAGTTTGGAGGAATTTCGGACTAATTCCAGCACATACAATGAACTCCTATTTAGGAGTGAATGTTATCACTTAGTCTGACCCATTAAGTAGTCCAATTATATTAATTTGGCTTGGGCTCTCTTTAGAACTTGAATTTGCACCATTTGAAGCTTGCTTGGCTTGAATGTCCTGAATCAGCCCATTTAGTGCTTCTTTAATCTTTTTGGCCCTAGCTCGTGTTATTGGGCCTTCTGGAATGTGCAATGGACCTCTTGCATCCATTGAAGCTCTAGCTTGTGTTATTGGGCCTTCTGGAATGGGCAATGGACTTCTTGCATCTATTGAAGCCTTCCACCCATCATCTCCATGGTTCTCATCATTCCCCCCTTCCTCAAAAGGATTCGCCCTCAAATCATCACCTACATCAAAAGGGGAAAGGTCAGAAACATTAAATATTGCACTCACATTATACTCACCAGGAAGTTCCAACTTATAAGCATTGTCATTAATTCGTGCTAGAACTTGGAAGGGACCATCTCCTCTAGGTTGTAGCTTTGAACGCCTCTGAGCTGGGAATCATTCCTTGCGCATATGCACCCAAACCCAATCACCAGGTTCAAACACCACCTTTTTTCGTCCCTTGTTGACATGGGATGCGTATTGCTCAGTTCGTTTTTCAATATGTTGCCGCACCTTCTCATGTAATTTTTTTATCATATCAGCTTTGCGTTCACCATCAACGTTGGCATACTCATTGACGGGTATAGGTACCAAATCCAGAGGAGTCAATGGATTAAAACCATATACAATTTCAAATGGAGAGTAGCTAGTAGTAGAATGAACACTTCTATTATATGCAAACTCGACATGTGGTAAACAATCTTCCCATGTTTTCAAATTTGTTTGAATAATAGCACGCAAAAGGGTAGAAAGAGTTCGATTAACCACCTCAGTCTGCCCATCAGTTTGTGGATGACAAGTAGTTGAAAATAATAGTTTAGTACCTAACTTACCCCACAAAGTCTTCCAGAAGTAGCTTAAGAACTTTGTATCTCGGTCTGAAACAATGCTCCGTGGCATGCCATGCAAACGCACTACTTCTCTAAAGAACAAGTCAGCCACATTGTTTGCATCATCAGTTTTATGGCATGGGATGAAGTGTGCCATCTTTGAAAATCTATCAACAACAATAAATACAGAATCCCTACCCCGTTTTGTTCGTGGCAATCCCAGTACAAAGTCCATGGATAAATCAACCCAGGGATGGTTAGGTATGGGTAAAGGGGTATACAAGCCATGGGGTAAAACTCTAGATTTAGCCTGTTTGCATGTTAGGCATTTCTCACATATCCTCTCAACATCTCGTTTCATGTGTGGCCAAAAGAAGTGTTCATTTAGGACATCTAAGGTTTTCTTAACTCCGAAATGACCCATTAGACCACCCTCATGAGCTTCTCTTACAACCAACTCCCTTAAAGAACTCATAGGCATGCATAAACGATTTTCCCTAAATAAGAAACCCTTATGCCTATAAAACTTCTCAAAGGCTGACTTCTCACATGCTCCATACACGTTAGCAAAGTCCGGATCATTCACATATAAATCTTTAATATGTTCAAATCCTAATAAGTTTGCAGTAAGGGTAGAGATAAGGGCATACCTGCGAGATAATGCATCAGCTACCACATTGTCCTTACCTTGTTTATATTTGATGTTGTAAGGAAAGGTCTCAATAAATTCAATCCACTTAGCATGTCTTTTGTTCAACTTTCCTTGTCCCTTCAAGTGCTTCAACGATTCATGGTCAGTATGGATGACAAACTCCTTGGGCCAAAGGTAATGTTGCCATGTCTCCAAAGCCCGTACCAATGCATACATCTCTTTATCATAAGTAGGATAATTAAGGCTTGCTCCACTTAGCTTTTCACTGAAGTAAGCAATTGGGCGCCTTTCCTGCATCAAAACAGCTCCAATGTCAATACCTGATGCATCACACTCAATCTCGAAAGCTTTTTCAAAGTTAGGTAAAGCAAGTAGGGGTGCAGAACTTAATTTTTCCTTTATGCAATTAAAAGCCTTGTCTTGGTCATTACCCCACCTAAAACTCGTGTTCTTTTTGATAAGCTCAGTGAGTGGTGTAGCAATGGTGCTAAAGTCCCTAACAAAGCGTCTATAGAAACTAGCTAGACCATGAAAGCTACGCACATCACTAATTCACTTAGGTGTAGGCCAATCACGAATTGCCTTAACTTTTTCCTCGTCAACCTCAACACCTTTAGAACTCACCACATAGCCAAGAAATGTGATCTGATTAGTACAAAAGGAACATTTCCTTAAGTTAGCATACAATTTTTGAGAACGTAAAACACTTACAATAGAACGTAAATTATCAAGATACTCTTCTAGGGTTTTACTATAGACCAAAATATCATCAAAATAGACAACCACAAATTTACCAATGAATGGACGCAAAACATGATTCATTAGTCGCATAAAAGTGCTTGGTGCATTAGTGAGACCAAATGGCATAACAAGCCATTCATACAGACCGTACTTAGTTTTGAAAGCTGTTTTCCACTCATCTCCCTCTCTCATCCTAATCTGATGATATCCGCTTTTCAAATCAATCTTAGAAAAGACACAGGAACCATGCAATTCATCCAACATGTCATCTAATCTAGGTATGGGGTGACGATACTTTACAGTGATTTTGTTGATTGCTCAACAATCAACACACATCTTCCAAGTCCCATCTTTCTTGGGTACAAGTAGGACAGGAACAGCACATGGACTCATGCTTTCCCTCACATATCCTTTGGAAATAAGCTCCTCAACCTGCCTTTGAAGCTCCTTCGTCTCCTCAGGATTACTCTTATATGCCGGCCGGTTAGGGATGGATGCACCTGGGATGAAATCAATTTGATGCTCAATTCCTCTATTAGGTGGCAATCCACTTGGAACATCATCAGGGAATACATCTTCAAATTCCTGCAATAGAGCAACAACAACACTAGGCAAAGATGGGTCAAACTTGTTAGTGTTAAAATAAGCTTCCTTGTACAGAAGTACGATCATAGGTTGTTTGGCATAGAATGCTCTTTTGACATCACTCCCTTTTGCATAGAAACTTTCTCTTTTCTTCTCTTTCTCTTGCGTCATCACGTTTTCTCCTCTCTTTTCTCTTTTATCAATCTTTCTTTTCTGTTCACTCTCATTTTTAATCCTTAATTGATCCTCATAAGCTTGTTGAGGTGATAATGGTACAAGAGTGACGGGTTTTTTATTCATTACAAAGGAATATCGGTTCTTGAAGCCATCATGCATAACTCGCCTATCAAATTGCCATGGTCTTCCTAATAGAATATGGCCCACATGCATAGGTACAACATCACATAAAATTTCATCACGGTACCTTCCGATAGAAAATGATATGAGCACTTGCTTATTTACCTTGACTTCACCACTGTCGTTCAGCCATTGAAGCTTATATGGCCTAGGATGGTTTATAGTAGGTAAATCCAACTTCTCAACCATAGTTGTGCTAGCAACATTAGTACAACTCCCACCATCAATAATCATACTACATACCTTATCTTTGATGAGACACCTCGTCTGAAAGATGTTATCTCGTTGCACCTCATTTTCTTCCTTTACTTGCACATTCAATGCTCGTCTTGTAACAAGAGCTACTCCATTAACTAGATACTCCTCTCCATCACTTTCACCCTCTGATGATGGTATAGAATTATCATCTGATTCACTTTCAGTTTCAACTTCACCATTACTTCTCAAGATCATTGCACGCTTATTTGGACATCGAGATGCAATGTGACCCCTGCTCAAACACTTAAAACATTTAACATCTCTATTTCTACTTGGTTGGGGGTCAGAATTACCTGCCTCCTTGCTAGAACCCATATTCTTGTACTTGGATAGCTCGGCTTTGGACTTATAGTTGGTCATCTCGTCCCTTTTATTCCAATTTGGCTTCCAAGATGAGGTAGATCCTGAGTTCTGCCCAAACCGTGTGGAACCCTTTCGTTTAAGTTGCCTTTCAACTTTCATGGCCATGTGTACCATGTCTTCTAATTCCACATAGTGTTGCAATTCAACCACGTTTGCTATGTCCCTATTTAGCCCTTGCAGAAATCGAGCCATGGTTGCTTCTCTATCTTCTTCTACATTCGCCCGAATCATGGTAATCTCCATCTCCTTGTGGTAATCCTCCACACTTTTGGTGCCCTGAGTGAGCCCTTGCAGCCTTTGGTACAGCTCCCTGTAATAGTGATTAGGGACAAACCTCCTCCTCATGATAGCCTTCATCTCCTCCCATGTATCAATAGGCCGCTCACGATTCCTTCTCCTAGTCAAAACAAGTTGATCTCACCAAATAATAGCATAATCAGTGAATTCAACTGCAGCAAGTTTTACCTTTTTCTCCTCGGAATAGTTGTGGCAATCAAAAACCAACTCAACCTTCTTCTCCCATTCTAGGTATGCATCAGGATCATTCTTACCTTGGAATGGAGGAAGTGTCATTTTAATACTGCCCAAATTATGGTCATAGGTGCCTTGCCTCCCAAATTCTCTTTGATCCCTTCTATTGTTAGCAGTTCGGACCACAGTAGTTTGATCATCAATTTCATCATCTTCTACATCATCTTCATGGTCATAGGCATGTCTCAACTGCCTTCTTGCTTTAAGAGCCTCATACTCCCCATGCCTCCTTTACAACTCTGCTATAGTATTAGATTGCTCCTCCATCCTTTCCCTCATATCATCAAATCTGGTATTCATACGCTCAAATTGTTGTTGCATAGCTTTGTTCATGAAGGACACATCACCAGCTCCCTCCTGAGCTGCACCTTTATCTTTGGATGTCATAGTATTACTTCTACACAAAATAATAAGATACCTCACAAAGCACTCCCTCACATGTTTCACTCAAAAGAAGGTGTCACACTCTCTCGTGTTTACACTCTTTATGGCTTTTTCTTTATATGAAATTTCACTCTTGCCTTTTACCACTCGGATTTCTCCTTTCAGCTCTATAAAGAACTAAAGAAGGTAAATCAAGAGTATTGATTTTGAACAGAATAAGATAAATGGTGTAGAATTGAACAAATTGGAGAACAAGGAATCAAAAAAAAAAAAATGAAAAAGGATATCAAGGCAAACAATTTTAATGAACTAAACTCACAAAAAGAATCAGGATAAGGGAAGTTAAATTTAGAGGACAAACTTGGATAACAAGATAGGAAAATGGATGGCAGAATTGGAGTTGAGCAAGAAAACTTTGTTATTATTGTGGCCAATATAACCAAACTCTTAACTTTATCAATAACTTGAATTTGATGTTTCCTTTCTTTTCTTTTTTTTCTTGTTCTTTTTCTTTGTTTTTTTTTTTTTTTTCGTTGATCCTTCTTTTTTCTTTTTTTTTTTTTCCTTTTTTTCCCTTTTTCTTTTGCTCAACACAAAACAACAGTAGAACACTTAGATACAGCAATTGGAATTGAAATTAGCACGTTGAGAAGGATTGCAAGTAAACAGATTTGTGCATTTGAATTGTAATAGACAAATTGAATCGAAATAAATAAATCACAAGGTAGAAAATTGAAGAGTAAGTGGATTCAACCTGATTTAGAGCCAGGCTCTGATACCAACTGATGCGGAAAACCCCAAAAAGACGTGGCTTAGGGACCCAACGCACACAATGAATCAAATAACAACCAGGAAAGCTAAATCAGAGTTTAATAACACAAACCCTAGACCCAATATTCGAAGGAACACGAACCTAGGGTATTCAAGATGGATATGGACGCCACACTCCAGAAGAGGAAGGAATTGGGAGTGATAAGTCGGTTTGAACGCCACAAGAAGAAAACCTCTTGATAAGTTCTTTAGTTCTCAAAAGAACCGAAGGAGAAACCCTTGTTTTCTATTTCACTGAAAGTTGTCTGATTTCCAAAGCTTACAAGGGGTGCCTATTTATAGGCTTAGATAGTAATCCTAAAGAGGCAAAATTCCTATTTAGGAGAAATCCCTAGTTTGGAGGAATTTTGGACTAATTCCAGCACATACAATGAACTCCTATTTAGGAGTGAATGCTATCACTTTGTCTGACCCATTAAGTAGTCCAATTATATTAATTTGGCTTGGGCTCTCTTTAGAACTTGAATTCGCACCATTTGAAGCTTGCTTGGCTTGAATGTCCTGAATCAGCCCATTTAGTGCTTCTTTAATCTTTTTGGCCCTAGCTCGTGTTATTGGGCCTTCTGGAATGTGCAATGGACCTCTTGCATCCATTGAAGCTCTAGCTTGTGTTATTGGGCCTTCTGGAATGGGCAATGGACTTCTTGCATCTATTGAAGCCTTCCACCCATCATCTCCATGGTTCTCATCAACTTTGCCCTCTTTTCAATTTTAATTTGTTGGTTGAAGCCTTTATGGCTGGTAACATATCATGCAAGTGGAGTTTTTCATACACTTTGCATGTTCTTTTGTTTTTCTTTCCTATTAGGGGGATCCTTTTTTTATCTCTTGGATTGCTTCTTGCCTAAATCTAGAATGGTTGGAATCATGATAAAATATCTTTACTTCTTTGCTTTTAGGAATCATCTTGCTTTAGAAAGATGCAAATATTCCTTATCTTGTGTTATTGGAGTAAATATCCATATCTAGGATTCTTATATAATCTTAAGGTTTTTTTCTTTCTCGTGCTCAATTTGTTGGTCTATTGTTTCAATCTTATGAGGAATCTCAAACCATTGGCCCATCCTTGCTCACTAATACAACTTAAGGGCATTAAGCATGGTATTAGAAAGAGATCTTTATATCTTTAGAAGTCTCAAACAAAGAAATGTGACATATGTTAGTTTATTTTTTAAATGCCTAGTGACAGATATCACCCAAATAAATATGATTAAATCAAAATCATTTGTGTTAGGGTTTGAAAGAAAGTTGTTATTCATGGGACAACTAGTTTATATGTGATAATCAAAGAAAGTGACATATTTAAACATAAAGTGACAAAAGATTATGAGGCTAATAGTGTGAGGGTTAACAAAAAGTGATAGTATAACTAGTAGTTTGGCCTAAGCTTGGTCTAAACACCTTATTGGGGATCTTTCCAACATTGTCTATATGCTTTTTACGTGCAAACCTTGTTTGTCTAATCATGCTATATATCTTTTTGATGTCATTCATTGTGCCCTTATCTCTAACCGACGACCAATGATTGACTCATTTCAATCTTGGTTAATGCTTAGGCAAAATCTTTTTTAATTGTATCTGAATTGATGAGATTTGACATGTTTTCACCATTTATATCTATCAAAATTAGTTCCTTAAGAATGCATTTTTTACAACATATAGACCTTCATAATTTGACGCTCATATACCCCACAAGTCAATTTTATTTAATGGAACCCATTTCAAGAATAAATCTCCTTCTTTGAAATATCTAAAGTGTATTTTCTTTTGATGTGCTTGTTTCATTTTGCTTTAGTATAATTGTTTGTGGTAGATAAATTCTACCTTTGTAAATTCTGCTTCCATTAAATCCTTTAATGAAGGAATTTCAACTTCTACAAGTAAGACTACCTAAGTCCCATAAATTAATAAAAATGGGGTTGTCTCTATGGAAGTATGTATGGTGATATGGTATGTATGTAGTGTAATTGGTAACATTTTATGCCAAACTTTGTATGTAAATTTCATTTTTTCTACAATCTACTTGAAATTTTTATTTGTCACTTTAATTGTTCCATTTATCTTTGATTTGTATGGGACAAAGTTATGATACTTGATTTTAAATTGGTTACAAAGGTTGGTCATCATTTTGTTCTTTAGATTGGTGATATTGTTTATGATTAGTCATTTTGGCACACAATAATGACATTTGATGTCTTATAAGCTTAATGACTACCTTATGAGTGACACTTGAATAAAATGTTATTTAGACTTATTTTATGAAGTAATCAATTGCCACTCAGATAAATCGATACCTATTAGATGCTTTTGGTGTAATAAGACTAATTACATCTATTTCTTACATGGAAAATGGCCATGAGGATGTCATCATTTGTAATGAAGTTAATACTACATGTATTTTATCCACATGTATCTAATGTCATGACATTTTTGGGTGTGCAAGAAGCAATTTGATTCCATAATTTACTAGTAGTATCTTGCCTTCAAGATCTTTCTGACCATAGAAGGCCATTAGCATACAACTTGCATAAATACTCATGCACTTCTTTCATGATCATTTCTACCTTAACTGAATCTATGCACTACAATAAGACTAAGTCATAATTACACTTGTAAAAAATGTCTCCACTAAAGAAGAGATTCATTGTCAACCTTTATAAAGTTCTTTTATTATTTTCATTTGCACCTTCAAAATATTTTAAGGTTTTAAGGTAATTTTTTATGTCATGATATCATGGTCTATTATCTGCCTCTCTATCTAATGAAAAACTTAGAGATGATGCAAGGAAAGTTTCAAAGGATAAAGGAAGTCTATTATACATTCCAAAAAGTTCAATAATGCAAGTTAAAACTAAAAAGATGAAAAAAATACTAAATGATTTGATTAAGGACATTTAAGTCAACTAAAATATAAATAATGCAAATTTAAATTTGAAAGAGTGTTGAAACCTTATTAATATAATTGGAGTACTTAATAGGTTAGAACTAAGTAATGATATTTGCTTTTAAATATGAGTTTATCTTAAATAAATAATTGTTATGAAAGTAAAAGTTTATGTGTAAGAATTTGTCTTAAATAGGAATTCTTCCTAAATAAAAATTTGTTCTAAATAGGAATTTATACCTCTTTAAAATTGTTATCTTAACTTATAAATAGATACTTCCTTATAAGTTTTAGAACATCATATAACTTTAATAAAAATAAAAAGTAAGAGCTTTCTCCTTTAGTTCTTTTGAAAACTAAATGATTTATCAAGAACTTCTTTTTATGATGTTCAATTCGACTTATCACTCTTAAATATTCTAGATTTGTGTTCTTTTGAATGTTGAGTTTAGGGTTTGTATTATTAAAGTATGATTTAACTTTCTTAAATATTTTTTGATTTCTTGTATGTGTAGGTCCCTAAGTCATGATTTTTTGGAGTTTTTTACATCAGTTGGCATTAGAACCCGACTCGAAATCAAGTTGGTTCAACTAATTCTTTAATTTTCTGTTTTGTGATTTATTTATTTCTATTTAGTTTGCCTTTTTAAGCGGATTACCATTCAAATTCACTAATTTATTCATTTGCAACCCTTTTTACTTTACTTCTTTGTTTGAGATCATAACTATAAAAAATGTGTTAATTTCAGTTCCAATTGTTGTTTCTAATTATTCTACTATTATTTTGCATTGAGGAAAGAAAAAGAAAAAGAGGAACGAAAAAAAAGGATGAACAAAAAAAAAGTATCAAATTGAAGTTATTGATAAAAATTAAATAATCTGGTCATATTAGTTACAATAATAATATAGTTTTTTTATTCAACTCTAATTCTATCATCTATTATTTTGTTATGTCATCTAAGTTTGTTATCTAAATTTAACTTTATATTTTAATTTTTGTGAATTTAGTTCATTAAATTTGTTTGCTTAGATATCCTTTTTCATTTTTTGACACCCTATTCTCAAATTAGTTCAATTTTATGTCATTTATTTTATTTTATCCAAAAATAATCTTCTTGATTTAATTTATTTAGTTCTTTAAAGAGATAAAAGGGGAAATTTGAGTGTTTAAAGGTAAGAGTGTAAGTTCATATTAAGAAAGAATCATAAAAAGTGTAAATATAAGAGAGTGTGACACCTTTTTTCTTTTGAGTGAAATATGTGAGGGAGTTTTTTGTGAGGTATCTCAATCATTTTGTACATTAGTAATACTATGACTTTCATAGACAAAGTTGTGACTTGGGAGGGAGTTAGGAATGTATCGTTTATGATTAAAACTATATAATAACAATTTGAGCACATAAATATTAGATTTGATAATATGAGGCAGAGAATGGAGGAGTAAACTATTATAATAGTAGAGTTGTAAAGGAGACATAGGGATTATGAGGCTTTTAGTGCAAGAAGGCAATTAAGATGAACTTACAACCATGAAGATGATATAAAAGATAATGAATTTGATGATTGAACTACTATGGTTAGAATTGCCAATAATAGAAGATATTAGAGAGATTTTAAGAAGCAAGGCATATATGATTGTTATCTGGGTAGTATTAAAATGATAATTTTTTTTTTAAGGTAAAAATAATCCTAATGTGTACCTTGTATGAGAGAAGAAGGTTGAATTGGTTTTTTAATGCCACAACTATTTCGAGGAGAAAAAGGAAAGCTTACTGCCAATAAATTCATTGATTATGTTATTATATTAGTGGGATCAACTTATTTTGACTAAAAGAAGGAATTATGAGTGGTCTATTAATATATGAGAGGAGATAAAAACTATCATGAGGTGAGGTTCGCCCTTAATCACTATTATTAGGAATTGTACCAAAGGCTGGAAGAGCTTACTCAAGGCACTAAAAGTATGAATAACTACTACAAGGAGATGAAGATTGTCATATTTAGAGTGAGTGCAAAAGAAGAGAAAGAGGTAACCATGACTTTATTTCTACATGGACTAAATAAAAACATTACTAAATAGAGACATCATTAACATGGTTGAATTGTAACACTACGTGAAATTAGAAAACATGGTACACATGAAAATAGAAGTTGAAAGATAATTTAAATGAAAGAGTTTCATATAGTTTGAGCGAAATTCGAGTTCTACCTTATTTTGGAAACTGAATTGGAGTAAAAGGGACAAGAAGGTTGATTACAAGTCCAAAGTCGAGCTATTTAAGAGCAAAAATGTGAGTTCGAGTAAAAGGGTAGGTAATTTTGTTTCCCAACCACGTATAAATAGAGTTGTTGAATGTTACCAAGTATAAATAGATATGTTAAATATTTTAAGTATTTGAGAAGGAGCAATATTGTATCTCAATGTCTAAATAAGTGTGCAATGATCTTGAAAGGTAACGGTAACATTGAAACTACAAGTGAGTTAAATGATGATTTCATGTCATTGTTGGAGGGTAAAAGTGATGGAGAGAAGTATTTGGTTAATGAAGCAACTCTCGTCATAAAGCAAGTATTGAATGTACAAGTGAAGGAAGAAAACAATGTGTAATAAGATAACATCTTTTATAGGAGGTGTCTAATCAAAGATAAAGTATATAGTATGATTATTGATGGTGAGAGTTGTACTAATGTTACTAGCACAACTATGGTTGAAAAGTTGAATTTACTTATTATAAAATATCTTAGGTCAAATAAATTTTTATGGTTGAATAAGAATGGTGAAGTTAAGGTAAATAAACAAGTATCTATGTCATTTTCTATCAGAAGGTATCATGATGAAATTTTATATAATATTATACCTATACATGTAGGCTATATTTTATTGGGAAAGTCATGGTAGTTTAACAGGTGAGTTATGCATGATAAATCGATATTCTTTTATAATGAATGAAAAACCTGTCACTCTTCTACCATTACTAGCTTAATAAGCTTTTGAAGATTAGTTAAGGATTAAAAATGAGATAACAGAAAAGAGATATTGGAAAAAGGGAAAAAAAAGGAGAAAATGTTAGGACACAAAAGAGTGAAGAAAACATAAATTTTTTATGTAAAAGAAAGTGATGTCAAAAGAGCATTTCATGTCAAATAGCGTATAATCATACTTTTGTACAAAAAAAATTTATTTTAATATTAACAAGTTTGATCTGTTTTTACTTAGTGTTGTTATTTCTCTTTTGTAGAAATTTGAAAATGTATTTCTTGATAATATTTCAAATGGATTACCATTTAAGAGAGGAATTGAGTATCAAATTAATTTTACCCTTGGTGCATCCATCCAAGACTAGCCAATATATAGGAGTAATCTTGAGAAGACAAAGGAGTTTCAAAACTAAGTTGAGAAACTTATTTCAAAAGGATATATGAGGGAAAATATACATTCTTATGCGATTCTTGTCCTATTTGTACTCAAGAAAGTTAAGACTTAGAGAATGTGTGTTGATCATTGAGTGATCAACAAAATCACTTTTAAGTATCGTCACCCTATACTTAGATTAGATGACTTGTTGGATGAATTGTAAGGTTTATGTGTCTTTTCTAAAATTGATTAGAAAAGTGGATATTACTAGATTAAAATCAGAGAGGGATATAAGTAGAAAACAACTTTTAAAATTAAGTATAATTTGTATGAATGATTTGTTATGTCATTTGGTCTCCCTAATGCACCAACCACTTTTATGTGATTAATAAATCATATTTTGCATCTATTCATTAGTAAATTTATGGTTATGCATTTTGATGATATTTTAATCTATAACAAAAGTTTAAAAAAGCATTTTAATTATTTATGTTATATTTTAATTGTTTTATATTCTAAGAAATTGTATGCTAACTTTAAGAAATGTGATTTGACTTTAAGAAATGTTCCTTTTGTGCTAATCAGATCACATTTCTTGCATATGTTGCAAGTACTAAAGGTATTGAGGTTGACGAGAAAAAAGTTAAAATAATCTGTGATTAGCTTACACCTAAGTTAATTAGTGATGTGTGTAAAACTTTCATGGTCTAACTAGTTTCTATAGATACTTTGTTAGAGACTTTAGCACCATTGTTGCACCACTAAGGTGATAAAAAAGAACATGAATTTTATGAGATTAATGAATCATATTTTGCATCCATTAATTAGTAAATTTGTGATTATGCATTTTAATGATATTTTAGGCTATAACAAAAGTTTAAAAAAGCATTTTAATTATTTACGTTCTATTTTAATTGTTTTATATTATGAGAAATTGTATGCTAACTTTAAGAAATGTTCCTTTTGTGCTAATCAGATCACATTTCTTGGGTATGTTGCAAGTGCTAAAGGTATTGAAGTTGACGAGAAAAAATTTAAAATAATTCGTGATTGGCTTACACCTAAGTCAATTAGTGATGTGCGTAAAACTTTCATGGTCTAGTTAGTTTCTTTAAATACTTTGTTAGAGATTTTAGCACTATTGTTGCACTACTAAGGTGATAAAAAAAGAACATGAGTTTTAAGTGAGGAAGTGATCAAAACAAGACATTTAATTGTATTAAGAAAAAATTAAGTTTTATACCCTTATTTTACTTGACTTTGCAAGAATTTTTGAGATTGAGTGTAATGTTTCAAGTATTGGCATTGGAGTTGTTTTAATGTAGGAAGGTGTCCAATTGCTTACTTTAGTGAAAAGTTAAGTGAAGTAGATCTTAATTATCCTACTTATAATAAAGAAATATACATATTAGTATGGATTTTGGAGACATGGTAACACTACCTTTGGCCTAAGGAGTTTGTCATCTATACCGACCATAAATCCTTGAAACACTTAAAGGGATAAGGAAAGTTGAACAAAAAACATGCCAAATGGATTGAATTTATTAAGACATTTCCTTACATCATTAAATATATATAAGATAAGGAAAATGTGGTAGTTGATGCATTATCTCATATATATGTCCTTATTTCTACACCTCTTAGCAAAATTAATAAGGTTTGAATATATTAAAGAGTTATATATAAAAGGTATTGACTTTACAAATGTGTATGGAGTATGTAAGAAGTTAGCATTTGAGAAGTTTTATAGGCACGAGGGTTTTTCTTTAAGAAAAATCATTTATGCGTGTCTATGAGTTCTTTCAAGGAGTTGATTATGAAAGAAGTTCATGAGGGTAGTCTAATGGGTCATTTTGAAGTTAAGAAAACCCTATATGTTTTAATTGAACATTTCTTTTGGCTATACATGAAACGAGATTTGAGAGGGTATGTGAGAAATGCATAGCATGCAAACAAACTAAATCTAGAGTTTTACCCTATGAACTATATACTCCTAACTCATAACTAGTTATCCTTAAGTTGATTTATTTATACACTTTATATTAAGGTTGCTACGATAAAAAAGGAGTAGAGATTCTATATTTATTAATGTTGATAAATTGTTAAAGATGACACACTTTATCTTATATCATAAAATTGGTGATGCAAGCAATATGGTTGACTTATTCTTCAGAAAAGTAGTACGTTTAAATGTCATGTTGCAAAGTATTGTTTTAGACTAAGATACAAAATTTTTAAGTTTCTTTTGGAAGACTTTGTAGGATAAGTTAAGTACTAAGTTATTGTTTTTTATTACTTTTCATCCACAAATTGAAAGGTAAACTGAGGTGGTTAATTGAAACTTTTCTACTATTTTGTATGTTATTATTCGAATGAATTTGAAAATATGGGAAAATTATTTATTACATGTCAAGTTTGCATATAATACAAGTGTTCATTCTACTACTAGTTACTCTCCATTTGAAATTTTATATAATTTTAATTTGTTCAATCCTTTGGATTTGGTACTTATACATGTTGATGAGTGTATTACCTTAGATGGTGAACATAAGGTTAACATGGTGAAAAAAATTGCATAAGAATATGTTACAACATATTGAAAAATGAATCGAGTAATATGCATCCCATGTCAACAGAGGGTGAAAGAAGGTGATTTTTGAATTTGGTGATTGTGTTTAGGTGTATATGTGTAAGGAGCAGTTCGCAACTCACAAGCATTCAAAATTATAGCCTAATAAAGATGGTTCATTTCAAGTTATAATATGAATTAATGACAATACTTATAAGTTAGACTTTCCTGATAAGTATAATGCGAGTGTAACATTTAATATTTCTAATCTTTTCCCATTTGATGTAGGTGATGATTTAAGGAAAAATCTTTTCGAGGATGAATCCTTTTGAGAAAAGGGTGAATGACAAGAAACTTAGAGATGATACGTGGAAAGCTTTAAAGGATGTAAAAGGTCTATTATACATTCTAAAAAGCCAAATAATACAAGTTATATGTCATAGAGTTAGGCTTTGCACGTGTTAACCCACGCGGCACTTAGTCGATCCTGCGTGTGAAGATGAGCTAAGTAAGTCTTGGAGAGTTTGAGAGAATTAGTGGAAAGTGTTGGGCAGCAAGTAAGGACTTGAAATTGCAGGAGGAAGAGAGAAAGCACAAGAGAGATTTGCAAGTGAAATTGTATTAAGTATGTAAAGGTGTGTTTACAAGTGAGAGGAGTGGCCTATTTATAGTTGCTCCACCTTCTCAATGTGTGACTACAAATGACTATTTAGAATATTTACAATGAATGTTCTAGAGAGAGCATTTAAGAGGGTCCTTTCAAAAAGGTTCTAGGTGAGTATCTTTGCTGGACTTTGCTAGAAGTCTTTAGATGGGGCACTTTCAGACACTTCAACACTCTCTTAGGACCTTACGTTTGCTGGATTTAGGCCGTAAAGGGGGCTGAGTGTTGTTAGCAGCCTACAGAGGCTTAATTTGGCCCCCAGTTTTTGTTTTCTCACTTGTTGGATGGGCTGGACTTAGTGTTCACGTGACACCCTCCCTAACTTAATCCTGCGACGTGCTTATCGCATTCCCAGCCTTATTGCCAAATGTGGTCAACAAACTACCAAAGCTAGTCCTCTCATTCGTAGCTACCCTCTTGGTCTGGAAAATCTTTCTATTTCACCAAGTATTCATGGTAGTTGGGAACTCCTTTTCTCTAGATCACTCGATCAGTAAGAATTTGTTCCACCTTCTTGTTGTATTCGATGACCATAGTCGTCGGTGTGTGCTTGGACTCGCTTCGGCTTGGATTCTCGTCATCCCCATGAAAAGGCTTTAGAAGACTTACATGGAAGACGTGGATTTTCAGTTTTGGAGGGAGTTGGACTTGGTAGGTAGTCTTTCCTATATGTCTGACCACAAGAAATGACCCTTCGTACTTCCTTACCAAGCCCTTGTGGATTTTGTGTAGAGACTTGAATTAGTTGGGCAGTAGTTTCACCATTACCATGTCTCTCGTTGCATAGTCCTTTGGGCTTCGTTTGGTGTCAGCCCATTTTTTCATTCTCTTGGCCACTTTGTCAAGGCAAGCTTATGTTCGTCAAGGCAAGCTTCTCTTGGCCACTTTATGTTCGTTTCCTCATGTCATTCTTTCACAAACTTAAAGGCAAACGAGTTATTACCAGTGTAGGGAGAGGTAATTACACTTGGTGTTAGCGGCTATTGTCCCATGTCAATTTCAAAAGGGCTTTTGTTCGTGGCCTCGCTCCTCTGGAGATTGTATGAGAATTGGGCAATGTCGAGTAGCTTCACCCAATCTTGTTGGTGAGCACTGACATAATGTCTCAGGTATTGCTCGAGCAAGGCATTCATTCGCTCGGTCTTCCCATCACTTTGGGGATGGAAGCTTGTTGAAAAGTTTAGGTTGATTCCCAGCAACTTGAATAGTTCACGCCAGAATTTGCCTATAAAGCGGGAATCTCTATCGCCGATTATGCTCTTTGGTACACCTCATAGCTTTACTACGTTCTTGAAGAACAAGCAAGCAGCTTCATCCACCTTACAATCAATAGGAGCTGGAATGAAGGTGTCGTACTTGCTGAACCGGTTGACCACCACCATGATGTTTCTGCATCCTTTGGACTTTGGTAGAGCTACAATGAAGTCCATTTAGACACTTTCCCATGGCTTCTCAGGGATGGTAGTGGCTCAAGTAGACCCGCTGGTTGCTGCTGTTCTATCTTATCTTGTTGACAAACCAAGCAAGTCAACACATAGGCCTTGTCGTCCATATGCATATGTGGTTAGAAGTAATGTTGTTGGACAAGAGTAAGGGTTCGTGTCATACCTAGGTGACCAATCTATAGCGAATCGTGACATTCCTTAAGGATCTCCTTCCGCAAGTTTCCCCACTTAGGCACGAAGACTCGGTTCCTGACTGTCATGAGGACTCCGTCATCCACCCAAAATTGACGAGCCTTCCCCTCGCTAGCCAATCTTAGCAGATTGTTGGTCAGGCTGTCTTGTCTCGTTCCTTCCTTGATTTGTTCAAGGAGGTTGCTCTTAGGCGTACAAGTGGAGAAGGCAACAAGCTCCGCCTTTCTGCTTAGTATGTCAGCAACAACATTGGCTTGTCCTGACTTATATCGTAGTGTGTGGTTGAATTCTGCCAGGAAATTTTGCCAATAAGTTTGTTTAGGGCTGAGTTTCTTTTGTGTTTGGAAGTAGCTCATAGCAACGTTATTGGTCATTATCACAAACTTACTTCCCAAGAGATAGTGTCTCCAAGTACGCAAGCAGTGGATAATGACAGTCATTAGAACTCATTAGACAGTCATTGCGACTTTCATAGGCAATGAGATGCCTATTTTGTATTAGAACTCCACCGATGGTAAAGTCAGATGCATCGGTGTGGACTTCGAAAGACTTTTTGTAGTTCGAGAGCACCATAACAAGTTTTTCGAAGATTACTTATTTCAATCCCTCGAAAGAAACTTGGCATTCACTTGTTCAATGCTAAGGGTGGTTATTCTTCAACAGGTTAGTTAGGGATGCTGCTACAGTAAAGTATCCCTTGTTGAACCGACGGTAGTAGTTAACAAGCCTCATGAAGGATTGCAGTTCAAGGACCTTGGTTGGAGGTTCCCATTGTTGGACGACTTGCACCTTCATTGGATCCATCATTAGTTTGTCATCCTTGATTTGGTGACCAAGGAAGTCCACCTCTTGCTTGGCAAATGAGCACTTCTCCTTCTTAACGAACAACTCGTTCTCCTGTAGAACTTGGAAGACTTGCTTGAGGTGCTCAACATGCTCCTCAAGTGTATTGCTATACACCATAATGTTGTCCAAGTAGACTACTACGAATTTGTCAAGTAATGGATTTAGTACCTTGTTCATAAGTGTGCAGAAGGTGGCTGGCACTTTGGTAAGGCCAAAGGGCATTAATAGGAACTTGAATGCTCCGTAGTGTGTTACGTATGTTGTCTTTGGCTCATCACCTTGTGCAATTCGGACTTGTTAGTATCTCGATCGCAAATCCAACTTGGTGAAATACCTTGCCTTCCTGAGTTGGTCGAAAAGATTAGCTATCAAGGGTATTGGATACTTGTTCTTGATAATGATGTTGTTCAAAGCTCAGTAGTCGATACATATACGTAGCGATCCGTCCTTCTTTTGGAAGAGGATAAGGGCATCGAAAGGGAGTTTCGATGGTTGAATGTAGCCTGAATTGATCGGATCATGGAGTTGTTTCCTCAGTTCAGCAAGCTCCAGGGGTGCCATGTGATAAGGGGCCATGGCAGGAGGTTTGGCATTAGACTTTAGCTCAATGTGGTGATCCACATCTCGCTTTGGTGGAAGCTTCTTCGGCAATTCAGAAGGCATGACGTCCTCGAACTTGGTAAGGACTGCCTAGATGGGTTAGGGCAGTGCGGGAGTTGGTGCTGTTACGTCTCGCTCAATTCCCTTATGGTAGCTACATAGCTTAAACCCAACTTGAGACCCCGCTTGAATTGCAAGACATAAATCATCGATGGTTAAGACTTCTCCTTGCACTTCAAGGGGACTACTCGAATCTTATAAGCATCGATGACTACAAGAGATTTTGAGGTAGGAACAAGAAAAACTAAGACTTCGCAGAAAAATGTAAGACCTAACACCACCTTAAAGTCATCAATGGGAACAACAGTAAAGTCTAACTTACCAGTTCATTCACTAATTTTGACAGCTACTCCGTGTGCTATGCCTTGTACAGGTTTTACTTCCGAGTTTACCACTTTGATGGTGTCATTTCCTTTCGTGAGTTTGAGGCCTAGTTGGTTGGCCTCTTGCACATCTATGAAGTTATGCGTTGCCCCTGTATCTAGCATTGTACAAGCTACTTTGCCCTTGATGGCAATGTTAGCATACAACAATCCCTTCTCCTTAGAAACTGCTGGTAAGGTACAATTTATGAGATTACCTAATCGTTGGATATATCTCATGTTAGTTTGGGGCTCTTCGTCGGCCTTCTCCGGGTCAAGTACCACCATTATAGCATTCATTACTTTACGTTTGGGGTAGTCTCTCACCTAATGTGGTTCATCACAAATGAAATAAGGACTAGGGGATTACCTAGGTTATGTTTACCCGCAGACTTCTTCTTATACTTGGGACGACCATTTGAGGGTCTTAATTGTCCACCCTTGTTGTAGTCAGAATCCTACTTCTTCTGTCTTGTTTTCTCTCCCCCACTTTTTCCAGAGTTTGGCTTCTTTCTCTTGGAGTGGGCAGAGTAGTCGATGAAGGTCTCGACAGCGGCAATGGCAGCATCCAGGGTCTGCACATCACGCCTCTCCAACTCGACTCTCACCCAATCTTTCAAGTCATCTTTAAAGTAGAATAGAAGCTCCCTGTCGAACATCTTGATTTCAAGTATAAGGGTAGTAAATTCCTTGATGTAGTCAGAAATACTACTTGTCTGACATAGGCAACACAACTTTCCCCTCGCTTCGCTGTCTGCATTATGAGGAACAAAGTACCTACATACCTTAGCCTTGAATTGCTCCTAAGTGTTGATGATGCACAAGCCCTTATCCCTCTCGGAGTGTTTACATCTCCACCAGAGTTGGGCAGTATCTCTTAGGAAGATTGGGGCGTTGCCTACCTTGGCAAGGTCGTCAACAACCCCCATGGCCTCGAAGTACTATTTAAGGCCGAACAGAAAGTTCTCCACGGTAGTGGCATTGCCTGTGTCGTTGAACATGGCAAGTTTTGGGACCTTCAAACCATACACTACAGTGGTGCTAGTAATGACAACTGTACTAGCATATAAGTTGTTTCGGCGCAGTGAATCCATCGCCTTATAGAGGTCATGGATCTCCCCTTCAACGAACTCACGTAGACTAGATAGATCTTGATTTAGGGAGCATAGTTCTCCCCTAAACGAGTGACTGAACTCTTCAATCATGACTTTGGCAGCCCGCGTGATCTCTGCATTCTCATGGATCAAGTTGTCGACTTGATCACTAAAGTCTCCCATAACGGAGCTTATATTGGTGATGCTCTGCTCCAAACCAGCAATACAAGTGTCCATGGTTTCTTTCGCCGAAGCCTTGGACTTGTTACGCTTGGCAGGGGCATGCTACTTCTCACACCCACGAGGCTTAATTTGGCCCCCAATTTTTGTTTTCTCACTTGTTGGATGGGTTGGACTTAGTGTCTATGTGACATATAGCCAAAAAGATGAAAGAAGTACTAAATGGGTTAATTGAGGGCATTCAAGTCAACCAAACTACAAATGATATGAATTAAAACTTAAAAGAGAGTTAAGGTCTTATTAATATGATTAAAGTATTTCATAGGTTAGAATTAACTAATAGCATTCATTACTAAATAAGAGTTTATTCTAAATAAGTAATTCTTATAAAAGTGAAAGTTTTTATGTAAAAATTTGTCCTAAATATAAGTTTCTATTAAATAAGGATTTGTCTTAAATATAAATTTATATTTCTTTAGGATTACTCTCTTAATTTATAAATAAACACTTTTTTGTAAGTTATAAAATATTAGACAACTTTGAAAAAAAATAAAAAGTAAGGGTTTTCTCCTTTAGTTCTTTCGAAAACTAAAGAACTTATTAAGAAGAACCTCTTTTTGTAGCGTCTAACTTGACTTATCACTCCAAATTTCATTTTTTTCTGGAGTGTGACATTCATATCTTTCTTAAATACCTTATATTCATGTTCCTTTGAATGTTTAGTTTAGGGTTTGTATTATTAAAAAATAATTTAGCTTTTCTGAATTTTTTTTATTTTTGTGTGCGTTAGGTCTCTAAGCCACATCTTTTTAAGATTTTCCACATCAATCCTTATTTATATGCATGCAAAGAGCTAAAGTGTGATGGATATTGCCATGAATCACTTAGGCCTAAGCTTCATAATCAACTTTGTACATTGTTGTCAAAGTTGCCAAAGTCTTAGAAATCTAATTGTTTTACCAAAACATATGGTGGAAAGTGATTTCATCAAATTGTACCACCAATTCTTTAATGTGTTGGTGATAGGGAACAAATTTATGGCTTTGTATTTCCCACTCACCTGGTAGTTAGTAGATGACCAATGCTAAGTCACCATATACTTTAAGATTTTTAACTTTTATTTCTAAGGCATACAATAAACCACAACACACGTTTTGTATTCTTCCATGTTTTTGGTACATTTGAATTGCAGTTTTGTTGCAATTAGATATTGTTTACCTTTGAGAGAACTAACTACTTTAATTTTACACCCTAATGCATTGGATGCCCTATTAAATCACATTTGTCATTCATCATTTTCTTAAATCTAATTTATAACTAGGATGAGTTCATCTAAAAAATCAAACTACATTGGCTAGTACTTAGAAATGACCTAATTTGTTAGGAAATTTGATATCGCACTACCTTTGACAACTTTGCAATTAATATATTAAATGTCATATTCTAAGAAGCGAACTTACTAGTAAGAAACCCCTTTTAATAATATATTGGGTTTTTAAAGATAAATATAAAGGGATCATCTTTAGCAATAAATTAGTTGTATAATAAAACATATATTGCCAAATTTAATGCACTACCTATGTTAAGGCACAACAAATTCTCTTTAAATGTGAATTCTGCATTTCAGGATTGGTGAATTTCTTACTAAAGTAGTAGATTTTCCTTTCCTTTTTACTTGTTTCATTGTGTTGTCCCCAAGCATAACCCATGCATCATTCCTACATAATGAGATATAATGAGTAGTTTGTGCAAAACTAATGACACAAGAATTAGAGGATTGAAGAGATAATATTTGATCTTGTCAAATGTTTCTTGACATCTGTCATGCCATTACCTTGGATTGCTTTGTCGAAGCAATCTAAATATAGGCTTGTATGTTATAATTAGTTAGTATATAAATCTAGCAATATAATTGATCTTTTCTAAGAATCCCCATATCTTTTTTGATATAGAATGTGTATGCACTTTTTATATAACTTTGATTTTGTTGGGATTAATTTTGATCTCTTTAACTAATAATAAAGCCAAGCAATTTGCATGAGATTGCCCCAAAAGTGCATTTGGTTGGATAAATTTGAGTGGAGGATTACTAAATGATCTTTGCCTTCTCAAGATTTGGCAATAATGTAATCAACATAGACCTTAATCTCTTTATGCATCATATCATGGAATAAGGTGACCATCGCATACTAATAAGAGACACTTATGTTCTTAAGGCTAAATGGTATGACTTTATAGCAAAAGGTGCCTCACATTATGATGAATGTGTTTTTTTTTTTTTCCATAACCATAGTGTTATCTTGATTTGATTATAACCCGAGAACCCATCCATGAAGGAAAACATTGAATTGCTAGTCGCGTTGTCCATGAAAATGTCAATGTATGGCAAGTGAAATTTATCTTTATGGCTTGCTTTATTTAGATCCTTATAATCCACGTATAGGTGAACCTTGCCATCTTTTTGGCATTGGTACAATGTTAGCTACCCATTTCGAATGATTTGCCACCTAAAGAAAGCTTATATCTAATTGCTTTTTAACTTTTTCCTTGATTTTTAACAGGACATTAGGTTTCATTCTTATAAGTTTCTGCCATATGGGTTTACATTTTGATTTCAAAAGGAGTTGTGTACCATTATGTTGATGTTCAAGCTCAACATGTCTTGGTATGACTATGCAAACACGTCTATATATTCTTCAAGCAATTAAATCATGCCATATCAATGGGTTAATCCTTTCACCCAAATTTTTAACCTTGTGATGACACTAAGTTGCACTTAGTCTTAGCTATTCTCGTACATATGAGGTGTCAACACTCTTACAAGAATCACTTCCCAACATTTATCACCTTTTCACAAGGTATAAAGAACTTTCTAAAAGCATTACACTAGTGTTTATCTCCACAATTTTGTATGGAACCTTGACTACCATATTACACTTATTTATAAGAATTGTAGTCAACGCCCCCAATGATCCAAAGATATGAATGACTTGGCTATTAAGCCAATCATATATAGTGAGGCTCCTTTCTCTTTAAAGCACTCCCCCACTCTCTTGATTAAAACATGTAATTATGTTGGAGAAAAGCTTAACACCTTGTCGGGGCCTTGATTAGCCACTCTTTTTGAACCACCCACGTTTTCCTTCTCTCAAAGAGAACATGCCAACGCACCTCTATGAATAAGGCTTTAGCTTGCTTGCAATTTTTGCCATTAATATATGTGCTCATATTTTAAGGTAGTATAACCTCATGTTCCTTTTATTTCGTGGGGTGTGAACCACCACTTGACTTGGTCCGCAGTCCAAGCCCTTGCCTTGCTAACTTACCCACAATTAGACACATACCAAGGTAGCGTGAAATCGAAGCTCATGCACCAGCATTCTATAGATGTCATAGTCAATCCTCAAAACACTTATTAGTCACTTACAATAAGCCCTCATAGTGTTAACCTGAACCCAAGTTTATGCACTGATGTTAGCTAACTTTGGTGGGAGACATACATTATCCCTTTAAGAGTATTTGGGAATTTGGTCATCTAATGAAGGAGATATTTTTGTACTTGAATAGTCACTTTATAGCTAACATCACACTAATGCATGCTATCACATCACTGGCATATGTCGTTGCACCAACCAATAACCTAAATTTCCTTCTTAATTGACATCAATGACTTAGTTTCCCTTAACATGCTACAATACATATGTTCTTACATTACCTTGCTTACTTAAGTGTCCACACCTAAATCCATATTCAAGAATTGGTGCAAAGTGCCATCAATTTGCTTGCATTCTTAAGCCAATAAGCTTAAGGGATTGATAAATCACCCTTATTAGTTAAAGTCAGTGTCCTTATTGGTAGGGTTGATAAGTAATCTTGGATATACTTCTTTAATGGCCATAGAGTCATATCTCTTTCCTAGCTAGCCATATTATTTGGAGTATTTTTCATTTTACTGAGTACTTAACTAGACAATCCTTCTTACTCTGCCTTTGCATTTAGTGGTCCAAAATCTTTTCCACTTTATGTTGGAACCTTATCCTAATTGTTGAGGGAACATGTCTTGCTTGTCTCTGTGGAGACTCATCACCATCTTTGTTATGAAAAGGTTTTAAGAAACTTATATGAAAGGTTAGATGCATCTTCAACCTCTCTAGGAGTTGTAGTCAATAACCAACATTGCCAACCTTCTTTATCACTTGAAAGGGACTATCATAATTTGGAATTAACCCTTGATGCATTATTTTGCTACTGATATTCTTCTAGATTTAAGGAGTTAATTTTAGCAACACTTTATGGCTAAGTTGGAACTCAATGCCCTATCTCCCTTTGTCAACATACTTATTTATGCATTTGTTCTCCTTGTTCAAGTTATCTTAGCTTTTATCAAATAGCTCTTGTTTTGATCATGTTATTGAGAGGCCATCAGATATTTTCCTTCAAAACCTATTCTTACAATTTTGTTAGGAGTAAAGGGCTAATGCCCTCATACCTGTCAAAGAGAATCAATGAATTTTATAGTAAAATTAGGCAAAATCCAACAGCTCTAGCCAATTTTGTTGACTAGCAGTCATGTAATGCCAAAGATACTCCAACAAGCCATTGTTTAGCTCTATTTGGCCATTGGTTTAACGATGGTTGGTAGTGGAAAACTTCATTCAAGATCCATTATATTAAATAAAGTCATTTAGAACCTGTTTATGAAGATCTCGATCACTCACAATATCTTTAGGCAATTCAAAATATTTGACCACTTGTAGAATAATTCAATGGTCATCTCTATATGACATGAGAAAGGGGTTGGAATGACCACCACATACTTTGAAAATTGATCAACTATTACCATGATAGAACCTATGCCACTAACTTTTTGGAAGCCACCAATGAATTCCATATAAATTAACACTTAAGGTTTTGTTGGAATAGATAATGGTTGTAGCAACTCCACTTTCTTACACCAATTTACTTTGTCTTGTTGATAAACAATACATGTCTTCAGATATGCCTCAACATCATCTTTCATCTTTAGCCAATGATAATTGTAAGACAGCATAACTATCACCCTTTCCACACCAGAATAACCAACCAATTAGGAGTCATGACACTTTTACAAAATCCATTTTCTAAGTATTACACCACTTGGAACATACAACTAGTTACCCTTAGCATGCAATAACCCATCATCAAATCAATATCATCTTACCACAACCTCATTCACTTGTTGCACTAATTTTTTATAATTCACGTCATGTAGGGCTTGTGCCTTGACTTTGTCCAACATGTTGCTTTGAACTTAGGTAAAGGCAACAACAACTCCTTGTATTTATTGATGACTTAGGGAATTCATTACTTAATTATGCCTTCCTAACTTTTGTTCCCATAAGAAGTCATACTTCGCTAAGAACTCTTACCACTGAACTTGAGTTTTTGGCTTTCATAAGTAATGAGATGGCTTACTTGGACTACTACACCACCAATGGTTTTGTCAAATACATTTGTAATGAAATTAAAGGGCAATTCAAAATTAAGCAGCTAAACACTATTTCTATCAATACAACTACCTTTAATTTATCGAAGGTTTCTTGGCATTCTATGGTCCACCTTTATGACCTATCTTTCCTTAGCAAGTCAATAAAAGGGGCCAACTTTTTTTAGCAACCTTGGAAAAACTTCCTGTTGTAGTTAAACAAGCCAAGAAAAAGTCATTACTTTAAGGCTTTAGTAAGAAGTGACCATTCTATAATGGCTTGAACTTTTTCCTTATCCATTCTTACATGTCCTTAACTGATCTTATGCCCAAGGAACATGACTTCTTGTTAAGCAAACTCACACTTTTCTTTCTTAATATATTATTGGTACTCCTTTAACCAAGACAATGTTATATGAAGATGGGACAAGTGATCCTCAAACAATGCTATACACAACAATATCATTAATATATACCACCACAAATCCATCAACAAAGTCATGAAACATATCATTCATCAAATTGTAAAAAGTCTTAGGGGCATTAGTTAAATCAAAAAGCATCACAAGGAATTTGTAAGAGCCATAACAAGTGATGAATGTGGTTTTCCCTTCATCTCCTTTCATAATTTTGACTTGGTAATACCCCACACGTAAATCTAGCTTAATGAAGAATGATACTTTGGCTAGTCAATTAGACAAGTAAACTATTTAAGGGATTAAATACTTGTTCTTCATTATGACCTTGTTCAAGCCTTTATAATTCATGCACATCTATAAGGAGCCATCATGCTTCTTTTGGAACAACATTGAGGCATCATAAGGTGCTTTGGAAGGCTAAATCAAGCCTGCATCTAGCAACTCCATCAATTGCTTTTTTAATTTGATTTATTTTATCAAACTCATGGGGTAAGGGGCTTAAGCTAAAGGTTTGGAGCCTAGAACCAGATCAATTTTATGGTTGATGGCACACTTAAGGGATAAGCACTTTGGTAAATCCAAAGACATCACATCTGCAAAATCACCCAATACTTCAAGAACACCATCAAACATCTTAATGACAACCCCCTCCTTCAAGTGGCCTCACCCCTTTTTAAGCCATGCTCTGCCTACATAGCAAAAAGAATATCACCCAACTTCTTACCAATGCTAACTAGGGGAATGATCATGTCCTTAATAAAGTAAGGATAGTTCTCATGCATAATTATTAGCCTACCCTAATGAGGCAACAAAGCATTTTTTGTGTGCATAAAGAACTCAACTCAAAAAATGATATCAAAATCATATAATGGTACAACTATAAAATTAAAATTGCCAACCCAATTTCCAATGGATATCTTCATACCTATTCTAATGCCACGCACCTTACGAGCTACTAAGTTAACTACCTTTATTCTACCATCGCTCTTAGTGATTTTTAGCCTAAGTGACTATTATTCATTTAGTAAGAAAGTTATGCATGGCATTAGTGTTGACCATTTCCATTAACTCTTGATTCCTAAGCCTAATCTTTACATACATTAGGGAAAATTGTTAGGAACTTCCCACTTGAATCACATTCATTATTTGTAGAGGATTGATGTGATAAGGGCCACTACTATCCATGATAGAGCTTTTACTACTCTCCTTAATAACCACAACATTTAACTTTTTTCTCTTAGGGCATTCCTTAGAATGATGCAGGGGATTCCTAGAATGATGCGGGTTGTTACAAATGAAACAACTAGAATTAGACTTGTTTTTACCTTACTCCTGTATGACAGCATTGGCTTTGTCATTACTCCTTTCTTCTTCCTTAGCTTATTCTCTTTGTCTTTGTCTTTGTTCTATTTTCCTACATTAGAATAAAAGGACTCGTTGATTTTAAAATCAACCAATCTATTAGTAATAGCCATGACTAAAGGCAAATCTTTGGCACCTTGCCTCCATAACTCAATTTATGAAGACCTAAAAAAAAAGTTAAAGAGCTTGCCTTCATCTAACATGTTACGAATATTAAGTATCAAGGAACTAAATTCTTTCATGTAGTCTCACACTGTGTTGCTATGTTTCAATTTCTTTAAGATTCCCTTGCAACCTAAGATGTGTTATAAAGAAGAAATTGATCCTTTAATCTCTTCTTCAAACTTTCCCATGTCTCTATCTAAGGTCTACCCATTCTTACATCATCATCAAGCCTAATCCCCTACCATAACTTGGCATCCTTGGGAAAATACATACTAGTAAGCGTCACCTTTTCCACATCTGACTCTTAGGTAGCCAAGAAGTATTATTTTATATCCCATAAGAAATTCTCAATTACCTTAACACCATGCTCCCTTTTGAGGGCTTTAGGCTATATCACCTTTATTTTTTAAGAGGTATTGACCACCTTGCTTGGTTAGTTACTTACTGCCTTATTGAGGACAACAACTTCTCGCTCTATATTGCCAAAGCAATTAATCCATACAACATCAAGGTTATCCTAAAAAGATTGGAAAAGACAAACCAATGTTTTTAACTCCTTGAGTCTTGCCAAAACTAAGGGAGCTTAATCCTCAAAGACATCGTTAAGAGCCTTTTTAATCTTTATTACCCACTCCGCACCACATCAAGAACTAATCCATCAATTATAGATCAAACTTTGGTGCTTTGGTACCAATTGTCACAAGGTCAATCCTTTCACCTAAAATTTTGACCTTGTAATAGCACTAAATGCACCTAGTCTTAGCCACTCTAGTAGACATGAGACACCAATACTATTATAGGAATTACTTCCTAACCTTTATTACTTTCTTACAAGGTAAAAAGAATTTATCAAAGGCCTCACACTAGTGTTTCTCTCCAATATTTCATATGGAGTCTTGGCTACCACATTACACCTATTTATAGGAGTTATAGTTGACACTCCTAACTACCTAGCAATATGCATGACTTAACTACCAAGCTAATTATACATAATAGGGCTCCCTTCTCTTAAGAGCATGCCCTTACTTTCTTAGCTAGAACATGCAATTGTGTTAGAGGAAAGCTTAACACCTTATTAGGCCTTGATCAACCACTTTCTCTTGGCTACACATGTTTTCCTTTTCTCAAGGAGAACACATCAATGCATTACTTTGAATAATGTTCTAGCTTGATTGCCATTTCTGCCATTAACATGTGTGCCCATGTTTTGGGTTAGCATAACCCTATATTCTCTTTATTTCGTAAGGTATGAAGCAACATATGAGTTAGCCTGTACTCTAAACCTTTTCCTTGCTAACTTGCCCACAATCAAACACATACCGCATTAACTTGAGATTGAAGTCCATGCATAAACATCCTGTTGATGCCATCATCAATCTTTAGAGTTCTTGTTAAGCCCTTATGACACTAGCCCAAACCTAAGTTTGTGTGCTGATGTTGGTTAACTCTAGTGGGAGACATACATTATCCTTCTAAAGAGTATTAAGGATCCTAGTCATTTGGTAAGAGGAGATATTGTTGTACTTAAACAGTCACTCTATTACCAATAGTACACTATCATGTAGCTAACATATGTTGTCGCACCAACCAACAACCTAAACACCTTTTCTACTTGACACCAATGACTTAGTCTCTCTTAATGTGCTCATTGGAGTAAGATTTCACCAATTTGCTTGCATCTTAAGCTAATGAGCTTAAGGGACTAACACCTATCCTCTAGGGAAGTCTTGTGTTGATTTTGACTTCCCATGGATTTTTTTTAGTGTCCAAGTTAATTATCTTAACCAGCACTTTTTCAACTATGGACTACCTTTCTTCTCATTTAATTAATTAGGTGTTAGAGATTTAATGAGATTTCTTCACTTTCAAGATCATATTGGGTTAATACATAGAAGATACATTTAGATTTTACCTTAGGGCATGCACTGGCTAAATTATTAGTCTCATCTTCATGCATCTTGGATAATGGATAAGAAATTATTGGAAATGAATGGGTGTTGTTAGGATGATTTACACATGATAGAGCTAGGATTATTAGTGCAAATGACATAATGTTATTGGTTAACATATAACAAACAATTACCCATTTTAGTATATAGTTACCCTTTAATGTCACGAGCATCAACAAGTGGGGGAAATTTTAAGTTACATTACTTTACAAGAAACTTATGTGATTGGGGAATCTCTTAAGCTTTCCAGTTGCTTAAAGAAATGTTAGGATTACATGGCTAAATCAGTGGAACTTAAGAAGACTCTTCCTCCTCTTCTTTGGAGATCATATAAATCTTTAATGCATCCAATTTGATAGTAACACATCACATTCATTATGGGTTAGATTAATGAACCCTACACTTTTGAAATGATTAGTTAAAGGTAGTATAAACTTAGTTACCTCATCTTCCAAGTATTCTTGGATAGTATCACCTTGGTTTGATCAATATCTAATTCTATAGTGGTCTTGTTATCCACTAGGTTGTATAGGAGTAATTATGCCTTATAGATATTTTCCAATTCCTTTGCCTTCACAATAATCATTCTTCATAATCACTTTGGTTGCTTTTAGCAATGCTTCAGAAGTGGTATCTTAAGGAATGACTTCTCTAAACAAGGGTTCATATTTGCAATTTTAAAAGATTGAAATGTGCATTCTAATGTTTTTTCTAGTTATCTCAACATAAGGCATTCTTGGTAATATAGAAACAAGCGAGTCATACTCTACTCAAACTTCTATTAATTTATCACTTGTGATAAATTTCACCTTTTAGTGCAAGGTAAAGGAAATGGTTCCTGTGGCATGGATCCATAGGCAACCAAATAGGTAATTGTAGGTATTCTTAATGTCTATGACCTATAAAAGTATGTTAAAAATATATGGTCTTACTTGTATCGACAACTCAATAATCCTTATGACTTCTTGCTTTGTACCATCAAATGCTCAGACAATCATATAATTTGATGCTATAATGGCAATATTAATTGGTAACTACTCCACTTCACCCTTGGACATGACATTCAAGGATGATCCATTATCGAGGAGGACATAAGACATATTGTAGTCATAATAAAGGGCTAAAATATGCAATGCTTTGATACAAGTATGACTCTTAACTAGAATCCCTTTATCCAAGAATAAAATGCAATTACTTGTCATAATTTTGTTAACAATGTGGTCCGAGTTGGCTAAAGAAATGTCTAGTATGACATATGCTTGGTTATGAATATGCAATAATGATCTTTCATAAGACTTAGAGCTCATTAGTAAAGAGATGATTGAGATTTTGGCTTGGGTTCAACTATACTTTTCGACCATACTATACTCATTTTACTTGATGTATTTGAGGAACATCCCACTATCCTTATTGACAAGAGTTTTCTTGAGCTTAAGATTATCTCTAGTAAATGACTATGCTTTCTCAACATTTTAAAGAGGGCATTTTTTAATATTATCTAAAATTACAATGGTTACTCTTTCTTTTGCTTAAGCTTTTTGATGTATTATAACATGTACCATCTCCCTCTTCAAGAAATGCCTTTAATTCTTGTAATATTAGATGTTATTGTAGGAACCAACTTTGGTGCCAAGACCTGATTATAGGAGTTTACCTGACAATTATAGTCTCACTAGATTGCTTTATTACTTTGATAAGGGTAATAAAGTGTTAGAAAGGTAATAAAGTGTTAGAAGAGGGGATAAGGATAGAGTAGTTGAGTGAAATAATTTTTATGATGTTAGGTTTCTCTGATATTAAAAGGGTCAACATTTATGAACTAATGCTCTAATCTTTATTGTGCCAATTTTAAGGGAACTAAGACTCGATCCTTAGTAATCATTATCTAAAAAGTAATCAATTTGATTCTCTGCCTAATGATTAGAAAGAGGATTAATATTGAAATTTGCCTTCTTTTGGCTTTTGAAAAGTTGATTCATCCTTCATCTCTCAATTCTTGAACTTTACATTTAAGAGTCTAGCAATTATCAATTAAATGCTTGATTGGTCCACTATGATACTTGACATTTACATTGTACCAATGAGGATATCATGGTTTCAACTACTCTTGGGCTATAACAGTAACCAATTCATTTTGAATGAATTAAGTGAGCAATTTTGAATAAAAGACCTATATGAGGTTAATTTTCTTCTTTTCTTTCCTTTTAAAGTCAACTTGATTACTCAAGGGTGCTAGTAAATAGACGTTTGGCTATAAAGGTCATGATTGAGGACTTTGGTACGTAAATAGAGTTATCACATTATGAAATTAGTATAATTATTGAGGGTTAAACTGCCCTTATAAGTTGTTGAATGGTTGGTACATGGGGTGTGATCCCAACTGATTATCTTATTTAATCAACTAAACCTTGACTTCTTTCCTTTTGGTTACACTAGTTTTCTTAAATGTTAGAGTGTTGATAGCCATATCAACAATGTTACCCTTTTGGATACCTATATCAATTCTTTCTCTTGTATTAACCAAATCAACAAAACTTTTTGATACACTTCCTACCAATATGTTGTAGTAAGGGCCTTTCAACATGTTGAGAAAAATGGAGACCAATTCTTTTTCTAACAGTGAGAGTTTGACCTAGATAGTTATATTATGCCATCGTTAAGTGTATTACTTGAAAGTTTCTTTAATCTTATTTTTCTTAGGTTAAAGATCTATTTAGGTAGGTTTTAACTAAGAGATATACTTGAATTTGACCTTAATGGTAACTACTGGCTCTTTTTAGGTTCTAACATTTTTTAAAAGTTGCATAATGTACTAGCAAGAGGTCATACCTATCAGACTATCTTGGAAACAATGCATTAGGAGTTTTTCATTATAAGCATATACTATCATTTTTTAAATGTATATTGTCAAGTGATTTATAGGTGGTCCCATGCTATCATATTTTTTCAATTCTAGAACTTTGAATTTTGGCAAAAGAACTACATTTTAAACTAAATAAAAATATAATGTGTTCAATTAAGTTTGCATATTATCCCTTTTAATGGCTTTAACTTCCTCTTATAAAATATTGATCTTTTATTTCATAAAATACTTTGCACTTTCTATATTTTCAACTTTTAATTTAGGAGTGTTTTTAAGCTTGTTAGGGGTAACATTAATAAAGTGAGGTGCCAAAGTGGTGTATGTTGCATATCTTTTAGTGCCTAATGATTGCATAGCTATTGTTTGTACTAAAGAAAGATGCATGGCTAACTAATCATAAATGAAGGTATTAGAGAAACTCTTAATATTAGGGTTACTTAAAATAGTCCACTAATTAAGGTAAAAGAACTCTCTCAAGGTGCAATGTCTCCCATGATTATCTTTTCTTTAGAAAATGATTGAGTTATTTGCTAGTTGTGTACTTTATCTTCCATTTTTTTATATGAATTGAATTAGGATTATACGTCTCACTAGTTGTAAGTTTTTTATTATTCACCTTATTTTACCTTTATTTTTTTATCATGTTAGAAAAAGTAATTGTATTTATAATATTTATGAATGATATACTTGATACATGAAATGCTTAGATATACACATAAAAGACTTTATAATTAAATGATTTTATTTAATAGTAGTAATCCATAAGAGAATAAAAGGGGATGCCCTGCTTTTTTCATCCTTATAAAATCTTACTATAGCTAAGGTTGCTTTTTTTTTTT
>JAHOYR010006013.1:0-10020 GCA_023213295.1 Bruguiera hainesii
TGAGATTTCACATTTGCTATGAGTTAATTACCTATGAATATTTAGTAGTTTTATTATCTAAAAAACAGTTGCATAAAAACAATATACTCATTTTGAAGCCATTGTGTATTCATTGAAAACTGTTGCAAAGAAGCGTCACTTATTTGTTAAAAACAGTCACAATAGAAGGTTTAGAAAATCCTCTTTGGCCGAGAGCTAGGGTAGCGGCTTATTTAGTCACACAGAAAACTTTTTTTTTTTTTTAATATTGGTGTTTTATGATTTCTTTGTTATGTTCCAAGGATTTAAGGCTTTGTAATTTGAAATTATATTTTATGTGACTTGTAAACCTCTTGATATTATTATGGGAAGTAATTCTTAGTATAAAACTCATATCTCTTTATCCATGTAGCATATGTTGAATTGTCAAACTAATTAACTTGATCCACAATCGTCAATGACAATTTAATCTATTTTTATTCTTATCTTGATCCGTTACAGTTTCAAAATTTTCAAACTATTACTATCAATTTATTTTTAATATAAGTACTAAATAATTTGATCAAATCACTGCTACTCCTATGTAAGTTTATTGCGTTGTGATAACACCTCCTCGGATCTTATGCTTTTTTCTCAAATCAATTCAGGTTGGCAAAAAAATAGAAAAAAAAAAACTTTGTAATGCGCATCATGTTGAATTAGAGGATTTTGATTTAGTGCAAATGAAGATGAATGATGTCTCTTGTAATATTTATGTAGATTTTGAATTTGGAAGATATTCTAATTTGTGTTGTGACTAAGAAAAAATATTACAATTAGCACTGGAAAAAGTGAAGACATTATTATTGTTATTATTATTATTATTAACAATGAAAACAAATATACTAGAATAATTAAATCAATGTCCTTCTATTGTACTAAGACAAAGACTTTATTCACAACTATTTTAATAGTTCTACTTTTTTTCCTATCTACAATGTTTGTTCTATTTATCATTAATTGGATTTATCTTTAATTAATAAAACTGACACTTTTATTTCCTTTACTTTACGATGATAATTATAAAAGGTGTGAAAAGAATTTATAGTCAAAATATGTGAGGTTTGTTTTAACTCCCTCATCTAAACCGTATAAATTTTATAATTACTTAATCAAGAAGCTAGTTATGAATTGTGAACCATTTTTACTTTGGTTTATTTAATTTTATATTGTACAAATTAAAGACTCATCTTGTGAGATCTTACATTTGATATGAATTAATTACCTTAAAATATTCAGTAATTTGATTATTGTCAAAGCTAAAAGAATTGTGTTCCAATACATAAAAATTGCATAAACCAAATACAAATAGTAACTATAATAAATTAGAAAGCATATGACACAACTTTAACTACTTAAAATTAATAGAAGCATCACAAATTCTGTATAAGCCGCTGCATAAAAATAAAAAGCACTATGTATTGTTTGAGAAGCCCTTAAATAAACTATAATAAAGCATTGCATATTCTCTTCCAAACCATTACATAAAAATAAAATAAAACACTGCATATTCTCTAAAAACTGCCATAAAGGCAATATGCTGATTTTAGAATTGCTACGTATTCTTTGAGAACTGCTATGGAGAAATGTTGCATATTTGTTCTTTAGCCAGAGGAGCAGCTTCTTTAGCAAAAGAAGAGGACAGGAACAACAAGCTCCTGCTGCAAAAATGACTTGGCTGCCCTACTGCTGCATTAAAGACCTAAAGGAGAAAATTAAACGTTAACTAGGTGATATGAACTCTAATTATTTGTAAACGGAACCCAATACCAATGTTGGTATAAGATTGTTCTAACAAAGATTAAGGGATTTTGGAGTTTTAACCCAATGATTATAAACAACCAAGAACCAGAATTTAAAAATTCAGACGCTACTCCCAACAACAAAAACATTGAAGAAGATAAGTCTATTGAACCAACACACTCAAGTATAAAAGTTCAGAATTAGTTTTCAAAGAACCAGAGAAAATAGCTCATATACTCATCATCTGCCGTCCTTCTCTCCAGCCACCCTTTTTATATGCTAACCCCCTTAAAACCCTAGCTAATAAGATGGACTTATTAAGAAAATTCGTCCAATTTACTAGCCACCCCTTTTTATATGCTAATAAGATGGGCTTATTAAGGAAATTCGTCTAACCCACTAAATAATAATAAAAACCCATGAAAATAACCCATTTAAATGCCCAAACATGGGCTCCTAAATCCAACTTCCTTCCCGAGGTCATGGTTCTCAAATTCCTCCACAGATGACACATTCGCAAGCCTTGGTGAAGCCTCCATCATCCTTAATTCGTACCCAACAACTTCTTGATAGTAAATGTCGCACAACAAGTTGTTGAGAGCTTCCTTTATTTTCTTTGACCTTGCCCTTGTCATTGGTCCTCCAAGGTTTTGCAAAGCATCAACTCCCTTATTGATTTGAGCTGGTATAATATGGCTTCCATCATTCCCGCTCTCCTCAAAATGATTTGTCCTAAATCAGCGCCTACATCATCAAAGAGAAAAGGAGAAAGGTTAAAAACATTAAATGTTGCACTCACATTATACTTACCTGGAAAGTCAAGTTAATATACATTATCATTGACTCTTGCCACCACTTGAAAAGGACCATCACCCCTTGGTTGCAACTTTTATTTCCTTTGCTTAGGAAATCTATCCTTCTGCAAATGTACCCAAACCCAATCACCAAGTTCAAAGGTGATATACCTACGACCTTTGTTGGCTTGTGTTTCGTATTGTTTGGTTTTTCTTTCAATGTTAAGCCTAGCTTTCTAATAAAGTTGCCTAACCACTTCAACCTTTTTTTTCCCATCTAAATTAACCTTGTCTTGTATAGGCAATGGTACTAAATCCAAAGGAGATAATAGATTAAAACCATAAAAAAGCTCAAAAGAAGAATAACTCGTGGCATTATGAACAACACGATTATAGGCAAACTCCACAAAAGGCAAACATTCTTCCTAGGTTCTAGAGTTCTTACCAATAACAGCACGCAACAATGTACCAAGAGTTTGATTTACTACCTCAGTCTATCTGTCAGTTTATGGATGGCAAGTTGTAGAAAACAGCAACTTTGTTCCAAGCTTACCCTATAATGTTTTCCAAAAATGGCTAAAAAATTTTGCATCACGATCTGACATAATACTCTTTAGCACTTTATGTAGGCGAACAATCTCTCTAAAAAATAAGTCTGCAACGTGTGTGGCATCATCTGTTTTGGTGCAAGTAATGAAATGCGTTATCTTTGAAAACCTGTCAACTACAACAAGAATACAATCTCGACCCTTCTTGGACCTAGGTAACCTAAGAATAAAATCCATAAAGATGTTGGTCCAAGGTTCATAAGGAATTTCTAAAGGCATATACTTACCATGGGGCAAAACCCTAGACCTAGCTTGTCTATAGGTAATACACTTGGCACAAACTCTTTCAACATCCCTTTTCATATACAACCAAAAGAAATGTTCATTTAAAACATCAAAAGACTTTTGAATGCCAAAGTGTCCCATTAAACCACCCTCATAAGTTTCTCTCACAAGTAATGCTCTTATAGACCCTTGAGGAATACAAAACTTATTTACTCTAAACAAATACCCCTTATGTTTATAGAACTTACCAAAGGCAACTTTTTCATATGTAGCATATACATTACTAAAGTTAGCATCATTAGCATACAAATCAATAATGTGCTCAAACCTTAGCAACTTAACGCTCAAAGTGCTAATCAATGTGTACCTATGTGACAATGCGTCAACAACAACATTTTCCTTATCTGATTTGTATTGAATTACATAAGGAAAAGTTTCAATAAATTCAACTCATTTCGCATGTCTCCTGTTCAACTTACCTTGCCCCTTCAAGTATTTTAAAGGCTCGTGATCAGTATAAATTACAAACTCCTTAGGCCAAAGGTAATACTGTCACATTTCTAAAGTCTTAACAAGTTCATACATTTCTTTATCATAAGTTGGATAATTCAATGTTGCCTCATTCAATGCCAAATGCACAAAGTTGATTGCTGGGAATGGAATCGGACAATCATATCTTCAATTTGCATTTCTAACCAAAGAATTAAAAATCTGCAAAATGTTCATTTTAACTAAGAAAAAGGAATCATAAGCATTTTGGGAAATGAATTCATCACATTACATTCTCTATTTTATTTTTACTGCACGAGCTAATTGATAGTCGGGACTGTTAGAATATTTTCTCATTTTTGGACTGTCATTAATTGAATTTTTTTGTTTTAATTTAAAAATCAGACTAGATGTATAGCTTAATTGTGGACCTAGATATTATAAAGTGATCTAATAGATTCTATTTACCTCTTATGTGTGTTATATAAAATAAGAATGTGTTTGGGATTTTTTTCTTTTTGGGAATGGTCAAAAAATAATTATTTGGTATAAAACTTATTGTTTAATTCATGATGGGTTGATTTAATTAGAGTTCGAATATAAATATAAGAGATGGGTCCCCTTTCCACACAAGAGGATATGTTTTGTTCTCCCCACCAAAGCCAACAAGAAATTTTCAATAGTATTTGAAAGGAAGATCCTAATCTCAACGTAGTTATTAGTACACATACATCATCAATTTTTACAATATTGTGACAAGAGATATACCCAAAGAAGCAACCATGGCTCGATTTCTGTAAAGGCTAAATAAGGACATAGGAAATGTGGTTGAATTGCAACATTATGTGGAATTAGAAGACATGGTGCACATTGCCATGAAAGTTGAAAGGCAACTCAAACGAAAGGGTTCCACACGGTTTGGGCAAAACTCAAGATCTACCTCATCTTAGAAGCCAAATTGGAATAAAAGGGACAAGATGACCAACTATAAGTCCAAAGCCGAGCTATCCAAGTACAAGAATGTGGGTTCTAGCAAGGAGGTAGGCAATTCTGACCCTTAACCAAGTAGAAATAGAGATGTTAAATGTTTTAAGTGTTTGGGCAGGGGTCATATTGCATCTTAATGTCCAAATAAGTATGCAATGATCTTGAGAAGTAATGGTGAATTTGAAACTAAAAGTGAATCAAATGATGATTCTGTGCCATCATCATAGGGTGAAAGTGATGGAGAGGAGTATCTAGTTAATGGAGTAGCTCTTGTTACAAGGCGAGCATTGAATGTGCAAGTGAAGGAAGAAAATGAGGTGCAACGAGATAACATCTTTCAGATGAGGTGTTTCATCAAAGATAAGGTATGTAGTATGATTATTGATAGTGGGAGTTGCACTAATCTTGCTAGCACAACTATGGTTGACAAGTTGGATTTACCTACTATGAAGCATCCTAGGCCATATAAGCTTCAATGGTTAAATAAGAGGGGTGAAGTCAAGGTAAATAAGCAAGTGCTCATATCATTTTTTATCGGAAGGTACCGTGATGAAATTTTATGTGATGTTGTACCTATGCATGTGGGCCATATTCTATTAGGAAGACCATGGCAATTTGATAGGCGAGTTATGCATGATGGCTTCAAGAACCGATATTCCTTTGTAATGAATGAAAAACCCGTCACTCTTGTACCATTACCACCTCAACAAGTTTATGAGGTTCAATTAAGGATTAAAAATGAAGAAAGAGAAGAAAAGAGAAAGTTTTTATGCAAAAGGGAGTGATGTCAAAAAAGCATTCTATACCAAACAACCTATGATTGTACAGTTGTATAAAGAGGCTTATTTTAACAGTAACAAGTTTGACCCATCTTTGCCTAGTGTTGTTGTTGCTCTATTGCAGGAATTTGAAGATGTATTCTCTGACGATGTTCCAAGTGGATTGCCATCTAATAGAGGAATTGAGCATCAAATTGATTTCATCCCAAGTGTATCCATCCCTAACTGGCCAGCATATAAGAGTAATCCCAAGGAGACAAAAGAGCTTCAAAGGCAGGTTGAGGAGTTTATTTCCAAAGGATATGTGAGGGAAAGCTTGAGTCCATGTGTTGTTCCTATCCTACTTGTACCCAAGAAAGATGGGACTTGGAGGATGTGTGTTGATTGTCGAGCAATCAACAAAATCATTGTAAAGTATCGTCACCCCATACCTAGATTAGATGACATGTTGGATGAATTGTATGGTTCCTGTGTCTTTTTTAAGATTGATTTGAAAAGTGGATATCATCATATTAGGATGAGAGAGGGAGATGAGTGGAAAACAGCTTTCAAAACTAAGTACGGTTTGTATGAATGGCTTGTTATGCCATTTGGTCTCACTAATGCACCAAGCACTTTTATGTGACTAATGAATCATGTTTTGCGTCCATTCATTGGTAAATTTGTGGTTGTGTATTTTGATGATATTTTGGTCTATAGTAAAACCCTAGAAGAGCATCTTGATCATTTACGTTCTATTGTATGTGTTTTATATTCTAAGAAATTGCATGCTAACTTAAAGAAATGTGCCTTTTGTACTAATCAGATCACATTTCTTGGCTATGTTGTGAGTTTTAAAGGTGTCGAGGTTGACGAGGAAAAAGTTAAGGCAATTCGTGATTGGCCTACACCTAAGTCAATTAGTGATGTACGTAGTTTTCATGGTCTACGTAGTTTCTATAAACACTTTGTTAGGGACTTTAGCACCATTGCTGCACCATTCACTGAACTTATCAAAAAGAACACGAGTTTTAGGTGGGCTAGTGACCAAGACAAGGCTTTTAATTGCATCAAGGAAAAATTAAGTTCCGCACCGTTACTTGCTTTACCTAACTTTGCAAAAGCTTTCGAGATTGAGTGTGATACTTCAAGTATCGGCATTGGAGCTGTTTTGATGTAGGAAAGGCGCCCAATTGCTTACTTCAGTGAAAAGCTAAGTGGAGCAAGCCTTAATTATCCTACTTATAATAAAGAGATGTATGCATTGGTACGGGCTTTGGAGATATGGCAACATTACATTTGGCCTAAGGAGTTTGTCATCCATACTGACTATGAATCATTGAAGCATTTGAAGAGGCAAGGAAAGTTGAACAAAAGACATGCCAAGTGGATTGAATTCATTGAGACCTTTCCCTACATCATCAAATATAAACAAGGTAAGAAAAATGTGGTAGCTGATGCATTATCTCGCAGGTATGCCCTTATCTCTACACTTACTGCAAACTTATTAGGATTTGAACATATTAAAGATTTATATGTGAATGATCCGGACTTTGCTAATGTGTATGGAGCATGTAAGAAGTCAACCTTTGAGAAGTTTTATAGGCATAAGGGTTTCTTATTTAAAGAAAATCATTTATGCATGCCTATGAGTTCTTTAAGGGAGTTGGTTGTAAGAGAGGCTCACGAGGGTGGTCTAATGGGTCATTTCGGAGTTAGGAAAACCCTAGATGTCCTAAATGAACACTTCTTTTGGCCACACATGAAACAAGATGTTGAGAAGATATGTGAGAAATGCATAACATGCAAATAGGCTATATTTGACTTTGACTTTGTACTAAGATTGTCACAAACAAAAAGGGGTAGGGATTCTATATTTGTTGTTATTGATAGATTTTCAAAGATGACACACTTCATCCCATGCCATAAAACTGATGATGCAAACAATGTGGTTGACTTATTTTTTAGAGAAGTAGTACGTTTGCATGGCATGCCACGAAGCATTGTTTCAGACTGGGATACAAAGTTCTTAAGCTACTTCTGGAAGACTTTGTGGGGTAAGTTAGGTACTAAGCTATCGTTTTTAATTACTTGTCATCCACAAACTGATGGGCAAACTGAGATGGTTAATCGAACTCTTTCTACTTGTTTATGTGTTATTATTCGAACAAATTTGAAAGCATGGGAAGATTGTTTACCACATGTCGAGTTTATGTATAATAGGAGTGTTCATTCTACTACTACTATCTACTCTCAATTTGAAATTGTATATGGTTTTAATCCGTTGACTCCTTTGGATTTGGTACCTATACTTGTCAATGAGTATGCTAGCGTTTATGGTAAACACAAAGCGGACATGATAAAAAAATTGCATGAGAAGGTGCGGCAACATATTGAAAAATGAACTGAGCAATACGCATCCCATGTCAACAAGGGACAAAAGAAGGTGTTGTTTGAACCTGGTGATTGGGTTTGGGTTCATATGCACAAGGAATGATTCCCAGCTCAGAGGCATTCAAAGCTACAACTTAGAGGAGATGGTCCCTTCCAAGTTGTAGCACGAATTAATGATAATGCTTATAAGTTGGACTTTCTTGGTAAGTATAATACAAGTGCAACATTTAATGTTTCTGATCTTTTTCGTTTTGATGTAGGTGATGATTCGAGGGTGAATCCCTTTAAGGAGAGGGGGAATGATGAGAATTGTGGAGATGATGGGTGGAAGGCTTCAATAGATCCAAGAGGTCCATTGTACATTCTAGAAGGCCCAATAACATGAGCTAGAGTTTCAATTGATGCAAGAGGTCTATTGCATATTCCAGAAGGCACAATAACACGAGCTAGGGCCAAAAAGATTAAAGAAGCACTAAATGGGCTGATTTAGGACATTTAGGCCAACCAAGCTTCAAATGGTGTGAATTCAAGTTTTAAAGAGAGTCCAGGCCTAATTAATATAATTGGACTACTTAATGGGTCAGACTAAGTGATAGCATTCACTCCTAAATAGGAGTTCATTGTATATGCTGAAATTTGTCCGAAATTCCTTCAAAATAAGGATTTCTCCTAACTAGGAATTTATGCCTCTTTAGGATTGCTATCTTAGCCTATAAATAGGCACCTCTTGTAAGCTCTAGAAATTAGACAACTTTGAGTGAAATAGAAAGCAAGGGTTTTTCTCCCTTGGTTCTTTTAAGAACTAAAGAACTTATCTAGAGGTACTTCTTCTTGTGGCATTCAAATCGACTTATCACTCATAATTCCTTTCTTTTCTGGAGTGTGGCGTCCATATCCTTCTTAAATACCCTAGGTTTGTGTTCCTTCAAATATTGGGTCTAGGGTTTCTGTTATTAAACTTTGATTTACCTTTCCTGGTTGTTCTTTGATTCCTTGTGTGCGTTGGGTCCCTAAGCCACATCTTTTTAGGGTTTTCCGCATTACACCCAAAGGAGAAAATTAAATGTTAACCAGGATGGCCAAAATAGATACTAAGAAAATCAAACACTGGTAGTTTACACATTTTGCGAACGCCAAATGCACAAAGTTGATTGCTGAGAATGGAATCGGACAATCACATCTTCAATTTGCATTTCTGCTTAAAAAACCAAAGAATTAAAAATCTGTAAAATGCTCATTTTAACTAAGAAAAAGGAAACATAAGCATTTTGGGAAATGGATTCATCACATTATATTCTCTATTTTATTTTTACTGCACGAGCTGATTGGTAGTCAGGACTATTAGAATATTTTCTCATTTTTGGACTGTTATTTATTGAATTTTCTGTTTTAATTTAAAAATCAGACCAAATGTATAGTTTAATTGTGGACCTAGATATTATAAAGTGATATAATAGATTCTATTTACCTCTTATGTGTGTTATATAAAATAAGAATGTGTTTGGGATTTTTTCTTTTTGGGAATGGTCAAAAAATAATTATTTGGTATAAAATTTATTGTTTAATTCATGATGGGTTGATTTAATTAGAGTTTGAATATAAATATAAGAGATGAGTCCCCTTTTCACACAAGAGGATATGTTATGTTCTCCCCACCAAAGCAAATGAGAAATTGTCGATAGCATTTGAAAGGAAGATCCTAATCTCAATGTAATTATTAGTACATGTACATCATCAATTTTTACGGTATGGTGACAAGAGATATTCCTAATACTTTATTAATATTCAGTTTATAAATGTGATTTTAGTTTTGATATGAAATTATGGAGTTGTAAATTCATAGATGTGATATTAGAGCCTACTTATATCAACCTACAACCTTCTTATTTTCTTCAATAAAAATAAAATAAAATAAAATAATATTTGCTGAAATCTTTCGACAGCAAGGCTAAGAGGTTTGGCCTTGTTGGCTTTTGGCACATGGATAAATTATCCATTTGTCAT
>JAHOYR010006017.1:0-17804 GCA_023213295.1 Bruguiera hainesii
TTTTTTCAATCTCTCTTTTTTGTTCACTCTCATTTTTAATCCTTAACTGATCCTTATAAGCTTGTTAAGGTAATAATGGTACAAGAATGATGGGTTTTTCATTCATTAGAAAGGAATATTGATCTTGAAGCCATCATGCATAACTCACCTATCAAATTGTCATGGTTGTTCAAATTGTCATAGGTACAACATCATATAAAACTTTATCATGGTACCTTCTGATAGAAAATGACACGAGCACTTACTTATTTACCTAGACTTCACCACTCTCATTCAACCATTAAAGCTTATATGGCCTAGGATGCTCCATAGTAGGTAAATTTAGCTTTTCAACCATAGTTGTGCAAGCAATATTAGTGTAACTCCCATCATCAATAATCATACTATATACATTATCTTTGATGAAACACTTCATTTGAAAGATGTTATCTTTTTACACCTCATTTTCTTCCTTCAGTTGCACATTTAATGGTCTCCTTGTGATGAGAGCTATTCCATTAACTGGATACTCCTCTCCATCACTTTCACCCTCTAATGATGGCACAGAATCATCTTCTGATTCACTTATAGTCTCAACATCATTGTTGCCTCTTAACATCATTGCATGCTTATTTGGACATTGAGATGCAATGTGACCCCTTTGCAAACACTTAAAACATTTAACATCTCTATTTCTATTTAGTTAGGGTCAAAATTACTTACCTCTTTGTTAGAACCCACATTATTGTGCTTGGATAGCTCGGCTTGGAACTTATAATCAGCCTTCTTGTCCTTTTTACTTCAATTTGGCTTTTAAGACGAGGTAAAATTTAAATTTTGTCCAAACCATGTGGAACCCTTTTCTTTAAGCTATCTTTCAACTTTCATTTCCATGTACACCATGTCTTCTAATTCCACATAGTGTTGCAATTCAACAACATTGGTTATGTCTCTATTTAGCCCTTTCAAAAATCAAACCATGGTTAGCTCTCTATCTTTATCTACATTTGCCCTAATCATGGCAATCTCCATCTTCTTATGGTAGTCCTCAACACTTTTAGTGCCTTAAGTGAGCCCTTACAGCCTTTGGTACAACTCCCTATAATAATGATTAAGGACAAACCTCTTACTCATGATAGTTTGATTGTCAAATTCATCATCTTTGTGGTCATAGGCATATCTCAATTGTCTTCTTGCTTTAGGAGCATCATATTCCCCATGCCTCTTTTAGAACTCTACTATTATATTAGCTTGCTCCTCCATCCTCTCCCTCATATCATCAAATTTGCACTCTTGCCTTTTAACACTCAAATTTACCCTTTTAGCTCTTTAAAGAACTAAACAAATTAAATCAAGAGGATTGGTTTTGAACACAATAAGATAAATGACATATAATTGAACAAATTGGAGAAAATTGAGTTAAAAAAAATGAAAAAGGATATCAAGGCAAACAAATTTAATGAACTAACCTCATAAAAATCAAGATAAGGGGTTAAACTTAGAGAATAAACTTAGGTGATATAACAAGAAAATAGATGATAGAATTAGAGTTAAGTAAGAAAACTATATTATTATTATAGTCAATATAACCAAACTTTTTCACTTTTATCAATAACTTGAATTTGATGCCTTTTTTTTTTCTTTTGTTCCTCTTCTTTTTCTTTTTGGCTTAATACAAAACAACAACAGAATACTTAGAGACAATAATTGGAATTGAAATTAGCACAATTTTTTATAGTTATGATCTCAAACAAAGAGCAAAGTGAGAGGTTACAAAGGGACAGAAGAGTGAATTTGAATGGTAATGTGCTTAATAGGAAAACTAGATAGAAATAAATAAATCTAAAGGTAGTAAATTGAAGAATTAGTTGATCCAACCTAATTTAGAGCTAGGCTTTGATACCAACTGATGTGAAAAACCCCAAAGGACGTGGCTTAAAGACCCAATGCACACAAGGAATCAAAGAATATCCAAGAAAGCTAAATTAGACTTTAATAACACAAACCCTAAACCCAACATTCAAGGGAACATAAACTTAAGGTATTTAAGAAGGATATGGATGCCACACTCTAGAAAAGAAGTGAATAGGGAGTGATAAGTCAAGTTAAATGCCACAAAAAGAGTTACTTCTTAATAAGTTCTCTAGTTCTTGAAAGAACCAAAGGAGAAAACCCTTACTTTTTATTTCTCTCAAAATTGTTTGATTTTTCAGAGCTTACAAGGAGGTACTTATTTATAGGCTAAGATAGAAACCTTATGGAGGCATAAATTCCTATTTAGGTCAAATCCTTATTTATGAGGAATTCCTATCCACGACAAATTCTTATACAGAAAACTCACTTTTATACAATCACTTATTTAGGATAAACTACTATTTAGGAGTTAATGCTATTATTTAGTCCTCAACCATTAAGTACTCCAATCATATTAATAAGGCCTTAACTGTCTTCCAAATTTGAATTCGCACCATTTCTAATTAGGTTGGCCTAAATGTCCTTAATTAGCCCATTTAATACTTCTTTCATCTTTTTGGCTCTAACTCATGTTATTGGGGCTTCTGGAATGTGTAATAGACCTCGTGCATCCTTTGAAGCCTTCCACCCATCATCTCTAAGGTTCTCATCAAAAGGAAAAGAACAAGATGCAGCAAGATAACATCTTTCATACAAGGTGTCTCATCAAAGATAAGGTATGTAGTGTGATTATTAATGGTAGGAGTTACACTAATGTAGCTAGTACAATTATGGGTGAAAAGGTGAAGTTACCTATTATGAAGCATCCTAGGCCACATAATGGTTAAATTAGAATGGTAAAATTAGGGTAAATAAGCAAATGCTCATGTAATTTTCTATCAGAAGGTATCATGATGAATTTTTATGTGATGTTGTACCTATGCATGTAAGTCATATTTTATTAGGAAGTCATGGTACTTTGATAGATGAGTTATGCATGATAGTTTCAAGAACCAATATTCCTTTGTAATGAATGAAAACCCGTTACTCTTATACCATTTGAAGTTCCCAACATCACCCTAGGATCTACTAGTTTGTGATACTGAGAGGGGGGGTGAATCAGTATCACCACAATTCGCAATTCGCAGGAAAGTGAACAACTTCAATCTCTTCTTAAAAGCGAACTCTTTCTCAAATTCGACTAAGGTAGATCTATTGCTACCTACTAATCACAATAGTCCCCAAAGTCACCTTTCAGACACCTTGCTTAATAGACAATTCGGATGTTCTTGTTTAGGTCTTCGTTAGGTTATGGGTTGGCTGATACTTTAGCTGCGTTCACAACTCAATTCAAAACACAAAACGTAAAGCAAATTAAGGACACACGAGATTTACGTGGTTCTGTCAACGTGACATACATCCACGGTGGTAGGGACTCTCCCTTACCGAGACTATCCACTATACTTGAGAATTCCAGTTACAATGGATGTCTTAATCTTCTGCTCCTTTCACTATTGCAATTACTAAGCAAGTACAATACAAAGAGTGTCACTTACTGTGTCTACCCTTCGTCTAGCTTGTCTTGCCTCTGTTGAATTGAAAGGCTGCTCCACTGCCGCTTTGAAGTTCACCGCAATGCTCTCTAACCTCTCTTGAAGAAATCTAGAAATACGTTGAGTTCTTTCCGATACTTTGCCAAATTCCTTCTCTAGGTTGTCTCACACAGCTCCTGCTTTCACCGTCTCACGGTTTCACAGCTTGCACTCAAGCTTCTAGTCTGCCGTTTCACGTCTCACGGCCTGCCCCACGCTTCTGATCAGTCATGCTGTTGCAAGTTCTAGTCTCACGCTTCTGGTCTGCCGTTTCACGTCTCTTGGCCTGCCTCACGCTACTGGTTTTTCTGGTTCACGTCTCTCGCCCTGCCTCACGCTTCTAGTCTGCTGTCTTCTCTTCCGGGTGGTCTCACGAATACTAGGTCTGCTGTCTTCTCCTCCGGGTGGTCTGTTTCTTATTTCTCCTCTTGCTGGTTGTGCATTTCTGGTTTGCTTGCAGGACGTGTTTCTGGTTTCCTTGCAGGAGGCGTTTCTGGTTTGCTTGCAGGATGTGTTTCTGGTTTGCTTGCAGGAGGCGTTTCTGGTTTGCTTGCAGGAGGTCGCACGTTCTGGTTTTCTCTCCTAGTGGTGACGTTTCTGGTTTGCTCTCCTGGTAGTGTTGTTTCTGATCTCTTGCCGTTCTGCTCTCTCTTCCTTTTGGCCGGTTGCTATAGGGTTGCTGTTTTTTTCAATTGTGTTGCCCCTCTACTTTAGTTTTGTCTTCCAAGGCCTTTATATACTCTCTTCCATGAAACCTTAATAGGCTTACATGGCAGATTTACGTTCTTGCATATGCACAGCAGATTTACTTTCTTGCCCTTCAATGTGGCTTTACTTTCTTGCCCTTCCATGTGGCTTTACTTTCTTGCACACTTAACCCTAGTTGACAACAATTACAACCCATACAAGGCTGTGGGAACAACACCATTAACACCTGAATAAGCTTATGAGGATCAATTAAGGATTAAAAATAAGAGTGATAAAAAAAGAGAGATTTAAAAGAGAAGGATAAGTGAAATAAAAAGAGAGGAGAAAAAGTGAAGACACAAAAGAGAGAGAAGACAAAAGAAAGTTTCTATGCAAAAGAAAGTGATGTAAAAAGAGCATTTTCTGCAAAACAGCTTATGATTGTACTTTTATACAAAAAGACTTATTTTAACCCTGACAAGTTTGACCTGTCTTTGTTTAGTGTTGTTATTTCTCTTTTACATGAATTAGAAGATCAAATTGAACATCAAGTTGATTTTATCTAAGCAAATTAGTATGTTCTAAGCAAATACCTACCTAAGAGAGGAATTGAACATCAAATTGATTTTATCCTTGGTGTATCCATTCCAAACCAGCCAACATATATGAGTAATCCTAAGAAGACAAAGGAGTTTCAAAGGCAGGTCAAAGAACTTATGTCATAAGGATATGTGAGAGAAAGCATAAGTACTTGTGTAGTTTCTATTCTACTTATACCTAAAAAGGATGAGACTTTAAGGATATGTGTTGATTGTCGAGTGGTCAACAAAATCAATGTAAAGTATCGTTACCCATATTTAGGTTAGATGACATGCTAGATGAATTGCATGGTTGATGTGTCTTTTCTAAAATTGATTTGAAAAGTGGATATCACTAGATTTGGACGAGAGAGGGAGATAAGTGGAAAATAGCTTTCAAAACTAAGAATGGTCTATATGAATGGCTTGTTATGTCATTTGGTCACACCTATATAGCAAGGAACTATATCTAGCTATGACTTTAGAGATTAGGCCTCTACCAAATTCAAGATAAAGAAAATTCTTTATTCAAAGGATCAATAAGGTGATGTCTTTGGCTATAGAGATCTAAAAGAATGGTGGAAGGTTAAATCCTATAACTACTTCGATTATTTTAAAGTATGTGAAAGAGCCTTATTATATGAAAATAGGTAGAGAAAATTCAATTGGTTCATTCAAATACATCTTCCAAATGATTCAAAAAATTTTCAAATTGGTTTAAAACCTAGTTTTCTAAATGGGGTTTACATCATCTAACCCTACGTTATAAAATAAGAACTATTTATGAACAATTTATGAAATGAATGAAAAGATTAAAGACCTATTATTAATGCTTATTGTATGGTATCACGTCCCATTGATTATTTAATAGGACTGCATTATTATGGGTAAACAGGTCAACATTCTGCTATTGGGAAAAGTTTGATTTCTTTGATGATGGTGTCTGCATTGGCAAAGGGGTCATCTGCACAAATGGGCCTAAAGCTCTACCCCCTAAACCCACGTCTTTACCTCTAGAAAAGATACTAAAGACTTTAATGGAGTTGGTATTAAGAGAGAGGTTATTGAAAATGATGGTTGCATTAGTCTAATTAGAGCAAGACACATAAGCAGACTAGGTTGAAAGTAGCCAAAGACACCTCAATGATGATGTTATGCAAGATTATTAGGATCCATATGAACTATAAAAGACAAAAACTATTTTTGGTGGAAAAGTAGTTATGGGATCGGATAGATGACTTTTATTAAAGCTATTTTTTGTATAAATAAGACCTTTTGGCTTTTCCCAAAGGCAAAGTTCAATTTGCTTTCTTCTATGTCTTAAGCTCTGTCTCCTCCTTACTATCTTTGTATTCATCTCTCTTCTCTCTCCCTTTGTAAAATATACTTGTAACAATGTTTTGTGTAATGAAAGCTTTGTTCTTATAAGTAAGCTAGTTTTGTTACTTTCTTTTAAGATTTTTGTGTGATTTATATATTTCCATGTGATTTATACCTTTCTATGTGATCTTATGTTATAAAGATAAGAATGTATGATTTATATGCTTCAACATGATTTATAGCTTTCTATGTGATCTTATGCTACTAAGAGAAGAATGGTATCAAAGCCTAGAAACTTCTAAAAGGTTGAAGTCAGCCTTAGTTTTATCTAGATCTCATAGTTGAAACCCTAAGTCATGTCATCTTTGTGCTCATGTTTGTTGTGATTTGGTATATAGAGTTATGGTTTAAGACATTGATAGTGATACCATGAGATATGGATAGGTTAAGACCAAATTGACTTTTTAAAAGTAATAGTCTCCCTAGGAGTAGGAATAAAGAAATAATTATTAGTGAAAATTTAGGTAATAATTATTTTCAAAATTGGACTCTTCCTTCTTCTTTTTTTTTTCCATGTTTATAAATAGGGAAGTTTCCTGAAAAAAAAAATGATTATGTTATTAAAATAGTTAAAAATGCTCTACCCTCAACTCAGGGTTACAATGATTTATTTTTTTTACTATCGTAGGAGCTTATTAACTCACATTAACAAAAGTATAAATTTCCTTATGTTGGGATGGTACACATAGTATTAAAATCTACTACCATATTAGGTTTAAACAACTCAACTATTATCTATGTTCATGACAACATATAATAGGTTTCATGACTCCTTATTAGGAGTAGTTGAATCCACATTAAGTGACGAGCCTATTTGGTTTTCACATTTTCCAAATTTTACTTTATTTTTATTAAATCCTAATTTGATACATTCCTTGTGCCTTGATATTAAAACTAAAGGATTTGATATGATAGCTACTTCAAAGAATCTTATCCTTATTTATGGGACATATTATAAGGTTATGAATACTATTGTCACAAGAATTAAAGAAATTCTAGCAAGATATGCAAACAAAGGGTCTATGACGTTGTTTTTGATTAATAAATGAAAAGCTAATGTCTTGATTCCAAAAAAATTTGCTTCAAATCAAATTAAATAGTTAAACCTATTAAATAGATGAATCGTCAAATGGAAGAAATAATTGAATACAAAGATAGGGATGTCAAAATTTGATTTGCTCTATTTAAGAGTATGGGGTTAAATGTCAAAAAAAAAGGGTTAAACTTAGATTCTCTACCTCTTTAGTACCAATTAATGAATTGGAAGGAATTAGAAGAATAAGAGAATAGGTTAGCCAACTTTAGTATAAAGCTAACTTTCCTCTCTCGACTTTTGCTTTTATGGTAATGAATTACTAGAACATCCAGTTAGGCTTTTAGGCCGAGATCTCCTTTTTTATCTTATATAAGATTTCAAGATGAAGACAAGAGTCTCTATGTCCTTGAGGCTATTAATGAGATAGATGAAAAAGTAAAAGAGTTATTTTGCTCTCTAAAAAATACTATAAAAATGAAATGGTTATTTATGACCTTTAATGAAAAAGAACAAGAGTTATGGTGTAAATACCATAAAAGACACACTACTGAAATAGGAGTAATAGATATTTTCACCTATTTGGAAAAGGTTTATAAAATTAAGATAAAACCTTTCTCAAATTTTTCTATCCCAAAAGAATATATGGTATTTAAAAAAGCATATTAAGAATACACTATCAGAAAAAGAAAAAGGATTATTGGTGTTCACCCTCCTGCATTAAATCTAAGTGTAGATGTAGAAGACAGTGAAGTTATAACTTCACCATATAAAGCTGAGTCATTTACTAGTGCTCTTATATAGTAAGAAAATTATATTAATTTTTATCTTCAGTCTATAAGTAATAAGCTTAATAGAGTTCAAGAAAAGATTGAAGAAATATCTTAAGAAACTCCAAAACCTTTTGTTAAACCAAAAATAAAGAAAATGGTTTTATTTAAATTCTTACCATTAGAAGAAATAGACTACAAAACGTCAAGTAAAAAATTTGAGAATACAAAATTGATAGATAAAAGAGTCAAAAGGTTAAAAAAACCTTGTCTAGAAAAGAAAGAAGCCCTAATTCTAAGACAAGAAGAATAGATTAAAGAAGTAGAAGACAACTTAGCAAGATTAAAAAATCTTGACCCTCTAATAGCAAGATTTATAAAAAGTGGATATACCAGACAACTTAGAAGATGGTGGGATTTTTATTTATGAAAAGAAACCAAATCTCAAATATTTTCTACTATAAAAATAGAGTAAGGAATGCAACGTATTGACAATGTAATACATTATTTCTCATTTTCAAAAGGTTCATATTTGGTTTTGAATAAATCATAACTTTCCTTAACTTTTGGAACAAGTATATCTAGAGTAGAACCAAAATAGTAGGGTTAATTTTGGGTTCAAAATAGAATAACCATGAATGACTACTCTTATGGTTTTGAATGAAAAAGGTATTACACTTGGCTTGTTGGTAATCCCAGTATAAAAAGATTTGGCAATGGTTTATTCTGATTTTGAAAGAAATAGGAAAGGTTTCAAGTTTTGAAAGGTGTGACTCTTATTTTTAAGAAGGGATGATTTGTAGTATATAAAAGGTTAAATAAGTAGGGTTAGTATGGGATTTATCAAGGTAAAAGTGTTTGAATCTAACTAACTCTATTATTTCAAGTAAGGCCATATAATAGGCTTAAGGTTTGGAAAAATCTTGTTATTTGAAGTACCATCCAAAGGGAAATATTTTTGGGATGGTATTAAAAGGATTTTTATTATAGAATCTTGGTTTCTTAACAAATATGTTTTGAAAATAATTTTTCTCAATATTTGGATGAAGATTTTGAAATTCTTTTGAAAATTTAAGGCTTTAGAGTTTTTACCTATATCCTCTGTCTAGAATTGTTGCAAGGTAGATAAACCTTATAGTATTGAAAGAACATTTGAAGTTTTATAAATATTTTCCATCCATTTTTGGATTTGGAGTTGTTTTTAAGAGTTTTGGAAGATTTAACTTTTGGCTTGGTTTTAAGGATTGGTCTTTTTAGTTGGTCAATTTTTCAATCCAGGTTCTTATGGGTAAACTTGAGATAGGTTTTAGGCTAGTTTCTGTTTTGGTTTGGATAGTTTTCAGAGTAGAACCTGAACTTTTCTCTAGGTTTTGGATAGGAGCTTTGCACTTATTTTTTGATTTCCTAGACATCTTTGGTTTTGTTTTGGAGGAATACTTTAGTTAGGAACATAATTGGTAGTCACAATCTACTTTTCTTAAAACTCCAAAATTTGTTTTGTAAAGTACTTTGGTAGCTTTGAATACTTGTTCTGAGACCACCAAAAGAGGTTGTGGACCTTTTTACAATTGGTTGTCTTGGTATGCTTTATTTTTGGTAATATACTAAAATAGTCATCTTCATTTCTTTGTAGACTTTCGAGGGAGATGGGCTCACTGTTTTCAAAATAAGGTGAATCTTATTCTAAAGGGGTTTTGGACTACAATAATTGTTGTATTATTTCCAAGTATTCTTCTTTAATTTGGGCTATAACTAACAGGGTTGTCGTATGAGAATTTTTGTGCTAGAAATGTAGTATTTAGAGGCTTGGTTTGTAATAGCTAGACATGTATTGGCTAACTTATATTATCCAACCAAGTTTGTATAATAGGTTTAAGCAATTTTTTAGGAATTTTGAATGAGTCCCACCATTTTATTTTGAATTTTCTAATGATGATAAAGGTATCATCTTGAGTATGATAATCAAAATACCAAGCAAATACCCATGGAAGGAAGAATTTTGTAGAGAAAAGGAAAAGTGGTGAAAGCCTTTTCTCATTTGCAAAAGGTTCATTTTTGGTTTTGAATAAGTCATAATTTTCACTTTTGGAATAAGAATATCTAGAGTATAACCAAAATAGTTCCACTATTGTTTGAACTAGTTAAAAATTTTCTTAGGGTTAATAGTTTATTATATTAGGTTTATTGATAATCCTAATATAAGAAGGTTTGGTAATGATTTATTCTAGTTTAAAAAGAAATAAGAAAGGTTTTAAAATTTGAAAAGTTCGTTCCCCGTTCTAGAGGAGGGATGATTTATAGTATATGATAGGTTGAATAAGTAAGGTTAGTATAAAATTTATCAAGGTAAAAGTGTCTAAACTCTATTATTTCAAGTAAGGCTATATAATAGGCTTAAGGTTTGGAAAAATTTTGAAGTTTGAAGTACCATTTAAAAGGAAATATTTTTAGGATGGTATTAAAAGGATTTTTATCATAAAATCCTGATCCATGACAAATGTGCTATAAAAATATTTTTTTCTTAAAATATTTAGAAGAAGATTTTGAAATTCTTTTAGAAATTGAAGACTTTAGAGTTTTACCTATATCCTCTTTGTAGGGTTCTTGCAAGGTAGATAAACCTTGTAATGTTGAAAGAACATCTAAAGTTTTAAAGATATTTTTCATCCATTTTTGGATTTGGAGTTATTTTTCAAGAGTTTTGGAAGATTGAACTTCTTGGTGTGGTTTTGAGGATTGACTTTCTTGGTTGGTCAATTGTTCAATTTAGGTTCTTAGAAGTAAACTTGAGATAGGTTTTGGGCTAGTTTCTGCTTTGGTTTAGATTGGTTTTGGAGTAGAGGCTAAACTTTCCTCTGGGTTTTGGATAGGAGCTTTGCCCTTATTTTTTGATCTCCTAGGCATCTTTGGTTTTGTTTTGAAGGAACTCTTTGGTTAAGAAATTAGGAATGGAGTTTTTTTCTCCTCTTATGTACTCAATTTCAAAATCAAATGCAAAAAGGTGGGTTGCCATTAGGCAAAAATTTATTTTAATGTAATGTTTTTGACATTTATTTGTAAAACGTCTTCTACAGACTTGTAATTAATGCATAAAAGAAAGTTTTGATTGAGTAAATCACTTTGAAATTTTGTAATGTACATGACAATGGATAAAATTTCTTTTTTGATGATGGAATAATTGTTTTGACAATCATTCCAATGTATAATTACAAATTGTATGATTTGTTACTTACCTTTTTTGACTTATTTGAGAATTCCTCTATATCCTAAATTAGAGACACCATTTTCTATTATTTTTTGAAGAGAAGGGTCTAGAAGATGAATGTAAGGAATTTCATGGACTAGGGTTTTGATGTACTGGACAAGAGTAATTGCTTAGATGTATAAGGAATAGGGTTTTTCTGGAGATTATTAGGTAAAGATTTTGCAATATGATTTACATTTGGAATGAAATCCAAAATATAATTGAGAATTCATAAAAATCTTTGGAGTTGGGATTTTTCTGTGATTTTGTCAAGAATTTTATCAAAAAAAGCTAAAGCTCTCTCAATAGGAATAATGGTTCCTTGAGAAATGTAATGTCTAAGAATCTCACTCTAGTTTGCAATAAAGAAATGTTAGATTGAGATATCACAAGTCCATTTTTTTTAACAATATAGAAAAATGTTTGTAAATGTTTAAAATGTTGTTTAACAAATTTTGAAAAAATTAAAACATCATCAATATAAACAAGAGAAAATTTTGAATATGGTTGAAAAATCTCATTCATAATTCTTTGGAATTCTAAAAAGACATTTTTTAAACTAAATGACATCACATTCCATTCATATTGGCCAAATGAAATAGTAAAGGTAATTTTGTACCTATCTTTTGAATCAATATGAATTTTCCAAAATCCATACTTTATGTTGAAAATGTAAGCATAATGAATTTTTTGTAACAAGTCATTTTTATTAAGAGCAGAGTACCTAATCTACTTAGGGGTTTTGTTGAAGGGTTTATAGTTGATAACTAACCTTGGAGTACCTCTTTCTAGTTCAGCTAACTTGTTAACATAGAAAGCAATACATGACCAGGGTGATCTAGATTGAGAAATGAGTTTCTTGGATTTTAAATCCTAAATTTCTTTTCTACAATAACTTTATAGTTATATGTTCATTTTGATTGGTCGAGCTTTTGTAGGGATTTGTTTTTCATTAAAATCTAGTTCATAGGATAAATGTTTCTTATTCCAAAAAGCATTTGGAAGATTAGAAAAAGTTCATTTTGGAGGGTTTGTTTGAAAGTAAAGAATTTTTTTCTAAAATTGCAAGGTCTTGTAACTGATTATTGATTCTTTTGAGAGAAAGGTGTTTTTGTAAATAAAGAAGGTTTTGTCCTTTAACTTAAATGTGAGTATGGATTTTGTTCTCAAAAATGGAATGAACTTCGGTAAGATTCAAATTTCTAGTTTTTGGAGTTTCAAGAGAAGAAAAATGAAGTATTTAAGATTTTGTTTTAAAAACAATACTATCATAATTGATAGTATAAAGAGTGATGAGATTTATAAATGGTGATCTTAAAATCACCATATGATGCATATTTTCAACAAGAATGAAAGTAGTTCTAATTTAAAAATGTTGATTTTGGACAAAAGTTGTTGTTTTATTTGTAATGGTCATTTTTGAATTGTTTGCAACCGAAAGGTTTTCATTGGTTTTTTCTTAAAAATGGGTTGAAACAATTTATTGTTTCATACAATTTAAGTTTGCATTAGTATCAAAAAGAGAAATTGTATTCAGTTTGAAATCATTTGAAAAAACTAAAGTGATTTTGATAAAATACTTTTTAGGAGTAACTTGTCCCAAAGTAAAAAGAAAATCATTTGAAACTTTTTTTAGGTTGGAAGTTTTGTGGTTCTTGGTTTGGTTCTAATTCAGGACACTATCTTAAGTTTCTTTTAAATGTTTTGCAAGAAGAAATTATAGAGTTTCATTATCTTTTTTCTAGTTTTGTTTGAGTTCTCTAAATTTTGTTTCTACGGTTTTGATTTTCATTTGGTGTTCTTGTAGGGTAAGGGTTGATTTCTTTTAAATGTTTTGCAAGAAGAAATTGTAGAGTTTCATTGTCTTTTTTCTGGTTTTGTTTGAGTTCTCTAAATTTTGTTTTTACAATTTTGATTTTCGTTTGGAGTTCTTGTAGTGGTTTGACAATTGATGGGGTAATTGTAGAAGTTGATAAGGTATTAGTTTTGGTTTCTTGTTTTTCGAAGGTTTTGAGAAGAGTTTCTAACTACTCTATTTGGAGGTTGGGGTTAATGATGTATTTGAGGAGGTTTACTAAAGTTTGTTGGTCTTTTCTAAACATATTGATTTTAGGAGTTAGGTATGGTTTGAAAATAGGATTTTGATCTTATTCGTTTCAGGTTTGAAAGGCATCTTTTGGACACTTGTTTTTTGGATCTGGTTTTCTATATGGTTCAATTAGATTCTTATGGTGTGGAGATAGGTATTAGAGAAATTTTTTTGTTGGACGATCACTTTAAAGAGCTTTTTTAGAGTATAAGATTCTTGAGGTATTTGGTAAGTGGCTAGTTCAATAGGGTTTTATTAATGGACTATTTTAACTTGTCTAAGATATGGATATTCAGACTCTATAACATGGTCATCTAGAGTAATCCATTCTTTCATTTTGCTACAAAAAGTAACAGGGTTTGTAGACTTTTTAAAGGGAAATGTATAATCCATTTGGGATGCATAGAGTTCAAACTAATAAAAAAAAATATGTGCTTTATGAAAGGAAAGAAATGTGTAATAATTTTCTTAAATTTCCTGTCTTTTTTTTTTGCAGAAAATGTTTGAATAAGTAATTTCCTTTTTCAATGTTATGAGATGTATATAAAATTATCATGTAAGTGATGAGGGCTTTGAAGGTAGATTTATTATAGAAGGGATGACAGTACATGTCTTGGATCTATGGTTAAAAATATAGAAGCTTCATTTGTACATTGGATCTATGGTTAAGATGACTTTTCATATTGAAATTGATTTATTTTGGAAATTTCAATATTTGATTAAAGTTGTTGTAGATGTTGGGATTTAACTACTCTTTCAATGATCCAGTCTTTAAGAAAGTTTATGTATTTCCATTGGATAGATATGAGATAACAATATTTGAACAAGACTTATTGAGAGCTTTAGATCTTGATTATTCTATATATATATATTAAAATGCAAAACAAAAGAAATTATATTCAAGCATGAAAAGGAGGGGACTTCTTTACAACTCATTTTTTGTGTGTTTTTTTTTGGTTTTAAAGGAGTCTCTATTTCACATATTGTAATTATAGTCTTATTAACAAAGTCTTTTATCTTGTATTTTTTATTCCTCTTTTATCGTTATTTTGGTAACACTTTCGACAAGTTGGATTCAAGGATTTGATTGCATTGTAAATAAATAACTTTATTATCTTAATATGATAAATAATTTAAGTCTAATCTTTAATAATATGACTACTATTCAATATATTTTTCACTCAATTATCTATTTATGTTTTTAATATATATAATATTTTATTGTATCACAAATTATATAATAAAATAGTTATTTTTATTTTCATATATTTTATATTTATAAATTTATGTTTTTCTAGAATTTAAATTTAAATTTGTGAAATTTAAATTATTAAAATATCCATTAAACTCATATATATTTTACATGTCATATTGGGCTTTAGGTTTGCTTACTCTAAACATTAAACTCAAATAGACTGTAATATAAGCCCATTAAAATATCCATTAAGAGAAGCCCACGAGCGTGAAAAAGAGTTTTAAAAGAAAAATCCACAAAAAGGGAAAAAGACAAGAAGAGTGAAGTGCAAAGCAAAAGGTAAAGAAGGATATAGCAAAAGCTCCGGCCGAAGAACAACAGCGACTGTGGTTTCCAATTTTATAGAAACTAATTATCTTTATAGAGAGAGAGAGAGAGCGAGAGAGCAATGACCGTGGAATTGAAAGAGGTGCTTAATGATCTCGAATTTCTCAAGCAATTGCTGTCTGATCCTTCGCATGATGCGTTGATTAGCAAGATACACTACAAGAAAATATATTGTATAAGAAGCTGCCCAGGTGTAATTTTTGTTCTTCTGTGTGAAATAATCTGTAATTGACGTTTCTCTAGACCACGGATCCAAGTTTTGCCTAGCCTCAGTTGGTGAAATTGGTTTATAAATTGCATTAAAGGTTGGTTTGCGTTCGAAATGAGTAGGGAAAATTGCTCTGATTGATTTTATTTTTTCATATTTAGTAAAAATTAAGTGAACAAATAAATCAGGCAGTCTAAAAATTGGAGATTCGGCTGTAAGTGGCTATAAAATTTTTGTAAAATATCGTGGCATTTTGCAGCTGCAATCCCGTGTGGAACATTTGGCAAAGCTGGCAAAGTCTGTTCTTGGTCGGTGTTCAAGAGTCGAGGTATTTTTTATTTATCTCCGGTTTCCAATTCCATTTCTCAACATTATGTGAGCATTGATTATTCTACATAAATTCTTCTCGTGTGAATGGAAAAAAATAGAAGTATGATTTATATGCAACTATCTTGTCAATGGAATGACAGGAGTTTTTAGTTATAATTAGTTTTCTTTACAAGTATTTTTGATTTAATTCTTGAATAATAAGACAATTTTTTCATTTTTTCCTAACCAGATTCTAACTTCCATTGTAACAACTTATTCATACAAAATGATCTTATAAATAATTTTTATGCTCAAAACATGTATTATAGTCATTACAACAAGTGTGTTTGTACCTCTTTCACACTAGAAATCCATTAAATTCCCTAAAGCAAGGTGGCCTTGATCATTATTTCCTTTTCTTACACGTAGGCATAGATACAATTCCTGAATAATAAGACCACTTCTTCATTTTATCCTAATAAGGCTCTAGCTTTCATTGCAACAACTCGTTTGTAGGCAGCACACAAGCAACACACAATAAGGTAAATATAATAAATAAGCAAGAAATTTAAACAAAGATATCTAAGTAACAATACTAACAAAATTAAAATTAAATGAAATTGAACATAATGACTTACAAAAGAAATTTTTTTCTTTGAATATTACTCATCAAAACAAACTTATGTTACAGGTAATATTTAAGAGATGGAAATGGAAAGAAAACAAATACAAGCTCAAATTGGACTTTGCCCTTCATCTCAAGAGGGGCTTACTTATATTAGAGAAAAGGTGATAACCAACATATGATGAGTCTTTTTTTTGTAATAAAGTTGTTCCTTCCTTTTTTTTTTTTCAAAGTGAATTTTATGAAAATTGATTGTTAAGCATCTTTACCTCTTTTCCACAAAAAGTACTTTTATTGTTTTCACAAGTTTTAAGGATCTTGAGAATCTTGTATAATGTCATCATTATTGTGTCCTTAATTGCTTTCAGCTTAACTTGTATATGGGGTCATTTCTGATTGGAGTAATAAGGCCATCATTTCCAAAAGTCTCTCTTTGGATACCAACTCCATCAAAGTTTTCAATAATTCTTTTGGATTACTAGATTGTGCGGGCATTAAAGTAGGTCTTGGTCCATTTATACTAATAACTCCTTTGGCTATATAAACTCCATCATCAAAGAAGTCAAACCTTTCCAACCAATGAAGATTAATTTGTCTAGTTAGCTAGGGTACATGCTTGATGTCTGTATCTAACACATTTACTTGTTTTACCATAATAGTATAGTCCTATTTCATGATCCATGGACTATGATACCATGAAGCAAACATTGACAGTAGGTCCTTAACCTCATCATTTTTCTCACAAGACTATTTGTGAACAATTTTTACCATATGGGATAAAGTTATGTGATTTAATCCTTATTTAAAGAATCAAGTTTTAAATTAGTTAGAAAATTTTTTTGAATCATTTGGAAGATGAATCTTAATGAACCAACTAATTTTTTTTACCTATTTTTATATAATTAGGCTCTTTCTCAAACTTTGATATAATTAAAATAATTATAAAATTTAAGTTTCTACTATTCTTTTAGTTCTTTATAGTCAAAAAGATTGTCTTGCCAATCTTCTATATAAAGAAATTTTCTTATTTTGAATTTGGCGTAGGTGTAGTTTCTTTAAAGTCATGGGTTATTCCTAATCCTCTTTCAATGCATTCAATAGTAACAAAACCTATTTCATGAAGAATTTATTAATAGTATATGCAATCCTTTATATTAGTATGAAAATGCATATCATTTGTAAAATAAAATCTAGCAAGCCCATTAAGCTGAAACTGAGTATAGTTATTCTCAATAGTACATAAAAAATAAATGTACTTTAGAATCAAAGGATATGTTAATGTTTTATCTAGTGCTCGCTCATAAGCTTTCATAAGCTTTTCATCCCACACTGAACATTGATACAGTTTTTATTATAGATAGTGAAGAGAAGAAGTAGAAAAGAAAACTAAGAAGACCTAAAAAATGGACTCTCCTCTTATGTTTTAGGGGAACTCTATTTATATTAGAAAAAAAAGGTAATAATCGATAAGAGGAAGTTAACAAAGTGGCCTTTGTCCTTGATTCCTTGCTTTAATAAAAGCTACTTTATTAGGCCTCATTTGTCTTTTCCATTTTTTCTACCAAAAGCAATTTGTCATTTTTATAACTCACAGGGATCTTGTGAATCTTGCATAATGTTGTCATTATTATAAGCATGACTACCTTTGTCTTAATTTGCTTGTGGGCTCATTTATGGCTAGAGAAAAAAGGTCATTATTTCTAACAATCTTTCTTTAGACACTACCTCCATTAAGGCCTTCAATAGATCTAGATTACCAGATGACATAGGTTTTA
>JAHOYR010006031.1:0-10419 GCA_023213295.1 Bruguiera hainesii
TCTGAAGTAATATGTTTGTAAACTAAAATTATATAAATTATTTCAAATTGCATTGTGACAAAGAATACAATTAAAAAAAATTACAAAGTTTAAATTCATTTGATTGTTAACAATGCATTAATGTCTATAAGATTTTAATATTTTGAAACTTCAAAAAATGTAATATTTTGATTTTTTGATTTATGATTAATGCCATTACATTTGAATAGGGAGAAAAAACGTTATATTTGAAGGTGTTAATTGAACAAAAATTCATGTAATGGTCTCAATTGTATAAAATATATTTTAGTGGATGAATATTAAAAATAGCAATCCCAAGTTTTAATGTTGGATCAAGGATATTGCTATTGAGTAGAGTGGGGAAACTTCTTCTTAGAGTCCACTGCATTTGCTTTTTTTTAAGTAATATATTGGTAGACAAAAATTATAAAAATTATTTCAAATTACTTTGTGGCAAAGAAGACAATTAAAAAAATTACAAAATTTAAATTCAACTAATTATTAACAATGGATTTATTCCTTTAAAATTTTAAAATTCTAAAAGTTGAAACAACACAATGTTTTGATTATTAAATTTATTGTTAGTGTCCTCGCATTTTGAAAGGTGAATAAAACATAATATTTGAATATGTTAGTTGAACAAAAATATAAGTAATGGACTCAATTGTATAAAATACATTTTAAAAGACGAATATTATAAATAGCAATCTCAAACTTTAATGTTGGGTCAACTATATTGCTCTTGAGGGGAGTGGGGAAACTTCTTATTAGAGTCCATTGTATTTTCTTTTTCTTAAGTAATATGTCGATACACAAAAATTATATAAATTGTTTCAAATTACTTTGTGGCAAAAGAAACAATTAAAAAATTTACAAAATTTAAATTCAACTGATTATTCACAATTAATTTATCCTTATAGGACTTTAAAATTCTAAAAATTGAGAAAATGCAATGTTTTGATAATTAAATTTATTGTTAAAGCCTTTACCTTTTGAATGGTCAGTAAAACATAATATTCAAAAATCTTAATTGAACAAAAATACAAGTAATGGACTCAATTGTATGAAATACACTTTTGTGGATAAATATTATAAATAGTAATCTGAAACTTCAAACTTAGGTCAACCATATTGCTCTTTAAGGGAGTGGGGAAACTTTTTCTTAGAGTCCATCACATTTGCTTTTTCTTAACTAATATGTTTGTAGACAAAAATTATAAAAATTATCTCAAATTGCATTGTAGCAAAGGAGACAATTAAAAAAATTACAAAATTTAAATTCAACTGATTATTAACAATGAATTTATTGCTTTAAAATTTTAAAATTCTAAAAGTTGAAAAAACGTAATCTTTTGATTATTAAATTTATTGTTAGTGCCCTCACATTTTGAATGGTAAGTAAAATATAATATTTGAATATGTTAATTGAAAAAAAAAATATAAGTAATGGACTCAATTGTATGAAATACATTTTAGTGGACGAATATTATAAATAGCAATCTCAAGCTTCAATGTTGGGTCAAGCATATTGCTCTTGAGGGGAGTAGGGAAACTTCTTCTTAGAGTCCATTGCATTTGCTTTTTCTTAACTAATATGTTGGTAGAAAAAAATTATATAAATTATTTCAAATTGCTTTGTGGCAAAGGAGACAATTAAAAAAATTACAAAATTTAAATTCAGTTGATTATTGACAAAGGATTTATCCCGATAGGTCTTTAAAATTCTAAAAGTTGAGAAAATGCAATATTTTGATTATTAAATTTATTGTTAAAGCCATTACATTTTGAATGGGAGTAAAACATAATATTTGGAAATCTTAATTGAACAAAAATACATGTAATAGACTCAATTATATAAAATACACTTTTGTGGATGAATATTATAAATAATAATCGCAAGTTTCAATCTTTGGTGAACCATATTTCTCTTGAGGGGTGTGGGAACTTCTTATTAAAGTGCTTTGTATTTGCTTTTTCTTAAGTAATATGTTGGTAGACAAAAATTATATAAATTATTTTAAATTGCATTGTTGGAAAGGAGACAATTAAAAAAATTACAAAATTTAAATTCAACTGATTATGAACAATGGATTTATCCCTATAGGGCTTTAAAACTCTAAAAGTTGAGAAAATGCAATGTTTTGATAATTAAATTTATTGTTAAAACCATTGCATTTTGAAAGACCAATAAAACACAATATTTGAAAATCATAATTGAACAAAAATACAAGTAATGGACTCAATTGTATAAAATACACTTTTGTGGATGAATATTCTAAATAGTAATCGCAAGATTCAATCTTAGGTCAACAATATAGCTCTTAAAGGGGGTGGGGAAACTTTTTATTAGTGTTTGTGACATTTTCTTTTCCTTAAATAATATATTGGTAGACAAAAATTATAAAAATTATTTAAAATTACTTTATGGCAAAGGAGATAATTAAAAAAATTATAAAATATAAATTCAACTCATTATTAACAAAGAACTTATCCCTATAAGACTTTAAAATTCTAAAAGTTGAAAAAACACAATGTTTTGATTATTAAATTTATTACTAATGCCCTTGTATTTTGAATGGTGAGTAAAACATAAAATCTGAATATGTTAATTGAAGAAAAATACAAGTAATGAATTCAATTGTATAAAATACACTTTAGTGGAGAAATATTATAAATAACAATCTCAGGTTTCAATGTTGGGTCAAGCATATTGCTCTTGAGGGGAGTGGGGAAATTTCATATTAGAGTCCATTACATATACTTTTTCTTAATTAATATGTTGGTAGACAAAAATTATAAAGATTATTTCAAAATGTTTTGTGGCAAAGGAGACAATTAAAAAAAACTATAAAATATAAATTCAACTGATTATTAACAATGGATTTATCCTTCTAAAACTTTAAAATTTTAAAAGTTGAAAAAACATTAAATTTATTATTAATGCCCTTGCATTTTGAATGGTGAGTAAAACATAATATTTGAAAATCTTAATTAAAAATACAAGTAAAGGACTCAATTGTATAAAATACACTTTTGTGGATGAATATTATAAATAGTAATCACAAGTTTCAATCTTAGGTTAACCATATTACTCTTGAGGGGAGTGAGGAAACTTCTTATTAGAGTCCATTGTATTTGTTTTTTCTTAAGTAATATGCTGGTAGATAAAAATTATCAAAAATTATTTCAAATTGCGTTGTGGCAAAAAAGACAATTAAAAAAATTACAAAATTTAAATTTAACTAATAAGTAACAATACATTTATTCTTATGGGACTTTACAATTCTAAAAATTGAAAAGGTGAAATGTTTTGATTTTTAAATTGATTACTAATGCCATTGCATTTCAATGGTGAGAAAAACATAATATTTGAAAGTTTTAATTAAACAAAATACAAGTAATGGACTTAATTGTATAAAATATATTTTTGTGGATGAATATTATAAGTAGTAATTGCAAACTTCAATCTTGTGTCAACCATATTGCTATGAGGGGAGTGGGAAAACTTTTTATTAGAGTATATTGCATTTGCTTTTCCTTAAGTAATATGTTGGTAGATAAAAATTATAAAAATTATTTGAAAATGCTTTATGGCGAAGGAGACAATTAAAAAAATTATAAAACATAAATTCAACTTATTATTAACAAAAAATTTATCCTTATAAGATTTCAAAATTCTAAAAGTTGAAAAAACGCAATATTTTGATTATTAAATTTATTGTTAATGCCCTTGCATTTTGAATGGTGAGTAAAATATAATAGGTGAATAGGTTTATTGAACCAAAATACAAGTAATGAACCCTATTGTATAAAATACACTTTAGTGGATGAATATTATAAATGACAATCTCAAACTTCAATGTTAGGTCAACCATATTGCTCTTAAGGGGAATGGGAAAATTTCTTATTATAATCCATTACATTTTCTTTTCTTAAGTAATATGTTGGTAGACAAAAATTATAAAAATTATTTCAAATTGCTTTGTGACAAAGGAGACAATTAAAAAAATTATAAAATATAAATTTAACTGATTATTAATAATAGATTTATCCCCTTAAAATTTTAAAATTCTAAAAGTTGAAAAAACACAATGTTTTGATTATTAAATTTATTGTTAGTGCCCTTGCATTTTGAATGATGAGTAAAATATAATCTTTGAAAATCTTAATTCAACAAAAATACAGCTAATGGACTCAATTGTATAAAATATATTTTTGTGGATAAATATTATAAATAGTAATCACAAGCTTAAATCTTGGGTCAACTATATTGCTTTTGAGGCGAGTGGCAAACTTCTTATTAGAGTCCATTGTATTTGCTTTTTCTTAACTAATATGTTGGTAAACAAAATTTATATAAATTATTTCAAATTGCATTGTAGCAAAGGAGACAATTAGAAAAATTACAAAATTTAAATTCAACTAATTATTAATAAAGAATTTATCCTTATAGGACTTTAAAATTCTAAAATTTGAGAAAATGCAATGTTTTGATTATTAAATTTATTGTTAAAACCATTGCATTTTGAATGGTGAGAAAAACATAATATTTGAAAATCTTAATTAAACAAAAATACAAGTAATGGAAACAATTGTATAAAATACACTTTTATAGATGAATATTATAAATAATAATCGCAAGTTTTAATCTTGGGTCAACCATATTGCTCTTGAAGGGTGTGGGAAACTTCTTATTAGAGTCCTTTGTATTTGCTTTTTGTTAAGTAATATGTTGGTAGACAAAAATTATATAAATTATTTCAAATTGCATTGTGGCAAAGGAGACAATTAAAAAAATTACAAAATTTAAATTCAACTGATTATGAATAATGGCTTTATCCCTATAGGGCTTTAAAATTTTAAAAGTTGAGAAAATACAATGTTTTGATAATTAAATTTATTACTAAAACCATTGCATTTTAAATGGTCAGTAAAATATAATATTTGAAAATCATAATTGAACAAACATACAAGTAATAGATTCAATTGTATAAAATACACTTTTGTAGATGAATATTATAAATAGTAGTGGCAACCTTCAATCTTAGGTCAATCTCTTAAGGGGAGTGGGAAACTTCTTATTAGAGTCCATTGTATTTGCTTTTTCTTAAGTAATATGTTGGTAAACAAATACTATATAAATAATTTTAAATTGCATTGTGGGAAAAGAGGCAGTTAAAAAAATTACAAAATTTAAATTCAACTGATTATTAACTATGGATTTATCCATATAGGGCTTTAAAATTCTAAAAATTGAAAAAGTGCAATGTTTTAATGATTAAATTTATTGTTAAAACCATTGCATTTTGAATGATCAGTCAAACATAATATTTGAAAATCATAATTGAACAAAAATACAAGTAATTGACTCAGTTGTATAAAATACCTTTTTGTGGATGAATATTATAAGTAGTAATCACAAACTTTAATTTTGGGTCAACCATATTGCTCTTGAGGGGAGTGGGGAAACTTTTTATTAGAGTCCATTGCATTTGTTTTTCCTTAAGTAATATATTGGTAGACAAAAATTATAAAAAGTATTTGAAATTGCTTTATGGTAAAGGAGACAATTTAAAAAATTATAAAATATAAATTCAACTGATTATTAACAAAGAATTTATCTTTATAAGACTTTAAAATTCTAAAAGTTGAAAAAACGCAATCTTTCGATTATTAAATTTATTGTTAATGCCCTTGCACTTTGAATGGTGAGTAAAATATAATATTTGAAAATGTTAATTGAATAAAAATACAAGTAAAAGACTTAATTGTATAAAATACACTTTAACAGATGAATATTATAAATAACAATCCCAAGTTTCAATGTTAGGTCAAACATATTGCTCTTGAGAGGAGTGGAGAAACTTCTTATTATACATTAGGCTTTTCTAAAGTAATACTTTCTTAGACTAAAATTATATAAATCATTTCAAACAACAATGTCATAAAGGAGAGAATTAAAAAATTACAAAACTAAAATTCAACTGATAATTAACAATGCATTTATTCTTGTAGGACTTTAGAATTCTAAAAATTGAAAAAGTGCAATGTTTTGATTTTAAAATTTATTGCTAAGTCCATTGCATTTGAATGGTGAGAAAAACATAATATTTGAATAAGTTAATTCAACAAAAATACAAGTAATGAACTCAATTGTATAAAATAAATTTTTGGGGATGAATTTTATAAATAGTAATTGCAAGTTTCAATTTTGGGTCAACCATATTGCTCTTGATAAGGGTGGGAAAACTTCTTATTAGAGTCCATTTTATTTGCTTTTTCTTATGTAATATGTTTGTAGACAAAAAGTATATAAATTATTTCAAATTGCATTGTGGCAATGGAGACAATTAAAAAAATTATAAAATTTAAATCTAACTGATAATTAACAATGCATTTATTCCTACAAGACTTTAGAATTCTAAAAATTGAAAAGGTGCAATATTTTGATTTTTAAATTTATTGCTAATGTCATTGCATTTCAATGGTGAGAAAAACATAATATTTGAAAGTCTTAATTAAACATAAATACAAATAATGGACTCAATTATGTAAAATACACTTTTGTAAATGAATATTATAAGTAGTAATTGCAAGTTTCAATCTTGGGTCAACCATATTGCTCTTGAGGGGTGTGGGGAAACTTCTTATTAGAGTCTATTTTATTTGTTTTTTTTTTTAAAATAATATGTTGGTAGACAAAAATTATATAAATTATTTCAAATTGAATTGTGGCAAAAAAGACAAATGAAAAGTTACAAAATTTAAATTTAACTGATTATTAACAATGAACTTATCACTAAAGGACTTTAAAATACTAAAAGTTAAGAAAATGTAATGTTTTGATTATTAAATTTATCGTTAATGTCATTCATTTTGAATGGTGAGTAAAATATAATATTTGAAAATCTTAATCGAACAAAAATACATGTAATGAAATCAATTGTATAAAATACACTTTTGTAAATAAATATTATAAATAGTAATTGCAATCTTCAATCTTGGGTCAACCATATTACTTTGGAGGGGAGTGGGGAAACTTCTTCTTAGAGTTCATTGCATTTGCTTTTTCTTAAGTAATATGTTGGTGGAAAAAAATTATAAAAATTATCTCAAATTGCTTTGTGGCAAAGTAGACAATTAAAAAAATTATGAAATTTAAATTCAACTGATTATTAATAATGAATTTATCCCTTTAAAACTTTTAAATTTTAAAAGTTGAAAAAATATAATGTTTTGATTATTAAATTTATTGTTAATACCCTTATATTTTGAATGGTGAATAAAATATAATATTTGAATATGTTAATTGAATAAAAATAAAAATAATGAACTCAATTGTATAAAATACACTTTAGTGGATTAATATTATAAATAGAAATCCCAAGAACCACTGCTCCTTATATTCTTTGTCTTTCTTATTTTCCATTTAATTTTTAATTTCTAGCTTTTATTCCTTCTTGCCTATGTAGAATCACAATTATTAACTAATTTTATAAGTTTGTTGGTTTCTCATTTTTACTAATTCTATGATGTGATACATCTTTGTTAGATGATTATGATTTTTACGTAAAAGGGTTCTACATGTTTGTTAATGTTGGATAGATTTGTTTCCGCTATGTCTATGAATGAATTTAAAGATATTTTTATCACAATTGTTTGGTGATGTTGCACTATTACAAGACCATGGTCATTGTTAATGCTTGTGATTCTAGAGATTTCTTAGGGAAATAGGGGAGAATAATTTGCACCTCAAAAAACTAAGAGTTGAGAGACTACGAGTTTTAGCTTCTCTTCTATATGTTCATGAATTACCTAGGAATATTAATAGGTCCCTTGAGTCATGAGTTGAACTTTATTTCTCTTCTTCACTTTCTCCCTTTTTTATAATAAAGGATATGTACCTTGATTGTTTGCAATGCTTTCATAGTTAGTTCGTTTAACTGGGTCATGGTGTTCATCGAGTTTTAGGATAGTTGGGAGTTTGACGAACAACTGATCTAACGGAAATGTAATTGCTTTTTCGTCTTGTTGGATTAGTCAAATTGATTGTTCTCTTGCATTATTACTTTGGTATGCTATGCTTATTACTTTACTTTTTTCATGCATATCTAATTTTCCTTTAAACAAATTTCTCAACTCAAGAGCATCTGCACTTTGCATGAGTAAAGAAGTTATACTATAAAATTGATGACATGTCTATGCTTTAAACTGTGTATAATGTTACTAAAGATAGATGATAATTGTTGCACATAGAAAAAGAGAGTTGAGTCCAGTGATGCGATAAATTTGCAGAAATTGATGGGATAATATTGAATAGAGAAGTATATTTATTGAAGGCAAGTCTTAGTTCACGAATTTTGTTTTGGTAAATCGAATGGCTTGCTTGAGGCTTCAGTGAAGTGTATGAACCAGAGAATGTTAAGAAGCAATAAAAGGGATCAAAATCATACAATTTTTTTTTTCTATACATCCAATAGATTCATATTCTTTTCACATTTTAGTTTTAGTCAATTTTTTTTAGTAAATATCTGCATCTAGACAAGGAACAATTGAGATATGAGGCTCATGCAACACCACACCACATCTTGCCTTTGCACGGGGAACAACTGCTACTTTCAGATGAAATTGTTGACTTAATCCTTTGAGAAGGCGGAGAGAAGTACCACCTTTTGATTTGAGAGTTTGTCCAAAGTTTATGGATGGTTAAAATAGACAAGGATAAAATGGATTAATGTCATGCCGATATTAGTATAATACTAATTTAATTAAGAAATCTTTGTTATAATTTTTTGAAATTTAATTCCTCTATCAAAAATTATAAACGGTGCAATATGATGATAAAATAGACAAATACTCTACCATAATATGAAACAAGTTATCAAAAATACAACGAAACCTTGTTGTAGATTATGTTTTGCACATTTTGTGATTTATTTTTTTGATGAAGAAATTAAATTTTAAAAAATTGATTTTTGTTGTCTACTAAGAAGTCTATCGAGTCATAACATATACAATGAGGATAATCTTCCAATTTCCGTAAACTCTATACCTTCTTTTCAGGATTAGATTTCAAAATTAATATAAATAAATATTTAAATTTTTAACTATTAGAATGTTTTTTTTTGTTTAATTGAATGAACATTATGTTGAAGTTAGCATGACCTTAATCCGTCTCAAATGTGGCAAGAACCCGCCTATGTATTTATGTTTGAGAGATTCTCGGAAGATTTTGGAGGTGGGTCACAATTTCTTATAATAACAAGCAAAGAATGCTACGGTCAAACTATACTCATGGGCAGAGGGCATTGTCATTAGCTATATAGTTTCATTTAAGTTGGAAAATTGAAATTGAATTGAATTTGTACAACTCATTGAATTTGTTCATGCTAAAAAAAAAGAAAAAAACTCTTGTTTTACCAACAAATCAGTTACTAAAAATAGATCATAAGGCATTTGACCAATATGCCAATATAATTCAACTAGTAAAAACAAATTTGTTAGCGTAAAAGTTAAGTAGTAAACAAAGATTCAAGACTAAGTTGCTAAAATCATAAGTAAAAGTAGTATAGGTATAACTAATGCTTTTAACTGTGCTATAATTAGTCAAATCATACTATTTCTTCTCTATAACTAGTTTACAATTTAATGCCGAAATATTTTTATAGTTTCAATTTTTAATGAATGATTAACACTTGACTATTAACAATATTTAGGAGTGACATGCAATAGGGGAGTATTGGGTTAAAGAATGAAACAATAAACCAACTAGACTTATCCTGATTGACTATATTAGTAAAGTTTTCACAAGAGATTAACAGTTCCGAACCCTTATTCTGCCAAATCCACATATAATGTGGGTTTTAATTCTGATTAAAAAAATTAAAAACATAAAAGAATTTACTGATTGGTGGTGAGAAGCGTTCACTTAGGTCCTTTTGATCAATTCGTTTTTGTGCAATAATCCTTCAGTGGGGGAGCCAACCCAACCCCTCCTGTTTCAATTATAACCATAATTGGGGATGGTGCGTTTTAGTTAAGATTCAATTTTTTTAAAGTCAAACCTTTAAAACAATAAGATAAGCATCAACAAAGTGTCAAAGCTTTTCAAATTTTTACAATTAATTCCTATACCTTTTAGCCATTCCAAATCAATCATATACCTTAAAGATTTGTTCCACTTACGAGCACATTTGGATGAAAATGTCATCAACCAGTTCACTAGCGTATTTGACTTAATGGAAATGCGTTTTGAGAAAAAAATAAAAAAAAACGAGATATATAATTATAGTATTTTTAATGGTTGAAAGTCATTTTATAATGGATTTTTTTCTGCTTGTGGCAGTTTTATGTACTTCTAGAGCTATACTAGCATTGGTAGTACTTTGTAACTTGCTTATCTATGTATGTATCAAAGAG
>JAHOYR010006033.1:0-21462 GCA_023213295.1 Bruguiera hainesii
AAAAAGGAGACGGTCCAAACTAATGAAAACAACACAGAAATTGATGTTGATGGTACCAGCCGACCAGCTGAAGACATATCTGGCACAGTAAACCTAGTCAACCTATTGCATCACCCAATGAGTCGTTCCTTCCAAGTCAACTCACATATTCATGCACCTTTAGGGCAAACACAAGAAACTAAACGATATTGATGATCCACCATCAAGCCAATGCCACATGCCTGTTGTTAGCAATTATAATGTGATCACACCACAAAAATTTTTGGTATGTTGATGTGTTGTTTTTTACTGACCATTGTTTACTTGTTTTCTAACTCTAATATTTTTGGGCAGAGTCAAATTGAGTCCCAAAAGAAGAAAATGAAGATTAAGATTGGAAAGAAAGGGCAACAGTAAGAAAAGCAGTGAATATCACAGGGTTTTAAAGCATGGTTACGTCTTTTGTGATACCCTTTTTGTGACAAAAGCAATGAGCCATTTACTCCTATCTTGTGTTGTCAAATCTATAAAATTCGGCCTTTATTGATATTTTGATGCTCTTCTAATGAATCACTACATTAATGGGAAACTTTTAGTTTCTATCATAAGTTGTTTCCTGACTTTGCTTGGCAATAGGCATGACAGATTAGGTTCACTAAACAACTTCCAAAAGTCTCTTCGATACATACATAGATAAGCAAGTTACAAAGTAATGCCAATGGTAGTATAGCTCCAGAAGTACATAGAACTGCCACAAGCAGAAAAAAACCCATTACAAAATGACTTTCATCTATTAAAAATATTACAGTTATATATCTCACTTTATATTTCATTTTTTTTTATTTTTTTCTCAAAACACATTTCCATTAAGTCAAATATGCTAGTGAACTGGTTGATGACATTTTCATCCAAATGTGCTCGTAAGTGGAACAAATTGTTAAGGTATATGATTGATTTGGAATGGCTAAAAGGTATAGGAATTAATTGTAAAAATTTGAAAAGCTTTGAGACTTTGTTGATGCTTATCTTATTGTTTTAAAGGTTCGGCTTTAAAAAAAATTGAATCTTAACTGAAACACACCATCCCCAATTACGGTTAGAATTGAAACAGGAGGGGTTGGGTTGGCTCCCCCACTGAAGGATTATTGCACAAAAACAAATTTATCAAAAGGACCTAAGTGAACGTTTCTCACCACCAATCAGTAAATTCCTGTATGTTTTTAATTTTTTTAATCATAATTAAAACCTACATTATATGTGGATTTGGCAGAATAAGGGTTTGGAACTGTTAATCCCTTGTGAAAACTTCACTAATATAGTCAATCAGGATAAGTCTAGTTGGTTTATTGTTTTATTCTTTAACCCAATACTCCTATTGCATGTCACTCCTAAATATTGTTAATAGTCAAGTGTTAATCATTCATTAAAAATTGAAACTATAAAAATTTTTCGGCATTAAATTATAAACTAGTTATAGAGAAGAAATAGTATGATTTATAGCGCAGTTAAAAGCATTAGTTATATCTATACTACAAGCCAATCCACACCGGCCAAGACCTTGGGGAAGGGGGAGCACCTCTAAAGCAACATCTCTTGCTACCTTCACATCCTACAATTCTTAATATATTGACACTGGCATCCCTAGTAAAGTCATCGTTCGCATTATTGCCAAAAAAGGTCTATAAAGTTAGTTTAAAGGCAACTTAGTCCAAAGGTCAACAAGAAATTGTTTGACCATATACTAACTTTAACATGTACTACACCATGGTTAATAAAGTCATCGTTCACTTGTATCCCTAGTAAAGTCTAAAAAACATGTATTATACTAACTAGTGGATCAACAAGAAAAATAGGCGACTTAGTCTACGGTTAAATTATCTCTTGTTGATCCACTAGTCAGTATAGTAAATAAACAGACTTTTACTTATGATTTTAGCAACTTAGTCTTGAATCTTTGTTTACTACTTAACCTTTACGCTAACAAAATTGTTTTTACTAGTTGAATTCTATTGGCATATTGGTCAAATGCCTTATGATCTATTTTTAGTAACTGATTTGTTGGTAAAACAAGAGTTTTTTTCTTTTTTTCAGCATGAACGAATTCAATGAATTGTACAAATTCAATTCAATTTCAATTTTTCAACTCAAATGAAACTATATAGCTAATGGCAATGCCCTCTGCCCATGAGTGTAGTTTGATCGTAGCATTTTTTCCTTGTTATTAGAAGAAATTGTGACCCACCTCCAAAATCTTCCGAGAATCTCTCAAACAGGAATACATAGGCGGGCTTCTTGCCACGATTGAGACGGATTAAGGTCATGCTAACTTCAATATAATGTTCATTCAATTAAAAAAAAAATACATTCTAATAGTTAAAATTTTAAATATTTATTTTATATTAATTTTGAAATCTAATCCTGAAAAGAAGTTATGGGGTTTACGGAAATTAGAAGATTATCCTCATTGTATATATTATGACTCAATAGACTTCTTAGTAGACAACAAAAATCAATTTTTTGAAATTTAATTTCTTCGTCAAAAAAATAAATCACAAAATGTGCAATAAAAATACCATAATCTGTAACAAGGTTTTGTTGTATTTTTTGATAACTTGTTGCATATTATGGTAAAGCATTTGTCTATTTTATCATCATTATTGCACCTTTTATAATTTTGGCAGAAGAATTAAATTTCAAAAAATTATAACAAAGATTTTTTAATTAGATTAGCATTATACTAACATCGGCATGACATTAATCCACTTTATCCTTGTCTATTTTAACCATCCATAAACTTTGGACAAACTCTCAAATCAAAAGGCGGTACTTCTCTCCGCCTTCTCAAAGGATTAAGTCAACAATTTCATCTGAAAGTAGCAGTTGTTCCCCGTGCAAAGACAAGATGTGGTGTGGTGTTGCATGAGCCTCACATCTCAATTGTTCCTTGTCTAGATGCAGATATTTACTAAAAAAAATTGACTAAAACTAAAATGTGAAAAGAATATGAATCTCTTGGACTTATAGAAAAAAAAAAGTATGATTTTGATCCCTTTTATTGCTTCTTAACATTTTATGGTTCATACACTTCACTGAAGCCTCAAGAAAGCCATTCGATTTACCACAACAAAATTCGTGAACTAAGACTTACCTTCAATAAATATACTTCTCTATTCAATATTATCCCATCAATTTATGCAAATTTATTGCATCATTAGACTCAACTCTCTTTTTCTATGTGCAACAATTATCATCTATCTTTAGTAACATTATACACAATTTAAAGTGTAGACATGTCATTAATTTTATAGTATAACTTCTTTACTCATGCAAAGTGCGGATGCTCTTGTATTGAGAAATTTGTTTAAAGGAAAATTAGATATGCATGAAAAAAGTAAAGTAATGAGCATAGCATACCAAAGTAATAATGCAAGAGAACAATCAATTTGACTAATCCAACAAGATGAAAAAGCAATTACATTTTTGTTAGATCAGTTGTTCATCAAACTCCCAACTATCTTAAAACTCGCTGAACACCATGACCCAGTGAAACGAACTAACTATGAAAGTATTGCAAACAATCAAGGTACATAACCTTTATTATAAAAAAGGGAGAAAGTGAAGAAGAGAAATAAAGTTCAACTCATGACTCAAGGGACCTATTAATATTCCAAGGTAATTCATGAACATATAGAAGAGAAGCTAAAACTCATAGTATCTCAACTCTTAGTTTTTTGAGGTGCAAATTATTCTTCCTCATTTTCCCAAGAAAGCTTTAGAATCACAAGCTTTAGTAATGACCATGGTCTTGTAATAGTGCAACATCACCAAAAAATTATGATAAAAATATCTTTAAATTCATTCATAGACATAGCGGAAACAAATCTATCCAACATTAACAAGCATGTAGAACCCTTTTATGTAAAAATCATAATCATCTAATAAAGATGTATCACATCATAGAATTAGTAAAAATAAGAAACCAACAAACTTATAAAATTAGTTAATAATTGTGATTGTACATAGGCAAGAAGGAATAAAAGCTAGAAATTGAAAATTAAATGGAAAATAAGAAAGACGAAGAAGATAAGGAGCAGTGGTTCTTGGGATTTCTATTTATAATATTCGTCCACTAAAGTGTATTTTATACAATTAAGTCCATTATTTGTATTTTTCTTCAATTAACATATTCAAATATTCTATTTTACTCACCATTTAAAATACAAGGGTATTAACAATAAATTTAATAATCAAAATATTGTATTTTTTTAATTTTTAGAATTTAAAAGTTTTAAAGGGATAAATTTATTATTAATAATCAATTGAATTTAAATTTTGTAATTTTTTTAATTGTCTACTTTGGCACAAAGCAATTTGAGATAATTTTTATAATTTTTGTCTACCAACATATTATTTAAGAAAAAGCAAATGCAATGAACTTTAAGAAAAAATTTCCCTACTCCCCTCCAAATCAATATGGTTGACCCAAGATTGAAGTTTGCAATTACTATTTATAATATTCATTTACAAAAGTGTATTTTATACAATTGATTCCATTACATGTATTTTTGTTCAATTAAAATTTTCAAATATTATATTTTACTCACTATTCAAAATGCAATGACTTTAACAATAAATTTAATAATCAAAACATTACATTTTCTCAACTTTTAGTATTTTAAAGTCCTTTAACAATAAGTCCATTGTTAATAATTAGTTGAATTTAAATTTTGTAATTTTTTTAATTGTCTCTTTTGCCATATTGCAATTTGAAATAATTTATATAATTTTTGTCTACCAACATATTACTCAAGAAAAAACAAATAAAATGAACTTTAATAAAAAGTTTCCTCACACCCCTCAAGATCAATATGGTTAACCCAAGATTGAACCTTGCGATTACTACTTATAATATTCATCCATAAAAGTATATTTTATATAATTGAGTTCATTACTTAAGAAAAAGCAAATGTAATAAACTCTTATAAGAAATTTCCCTACTCCCCTTAAGAGTAATATGGTTGACCCAACATTAGAACTTGAGATTGCTATTTATAATATTCGTCCACTAAAGCGTATTTTATACAATTAAGTTCATTACTTGTATTTTTGTTCAATTAACAAATTCAAATATTATATTTTACTCACCATTCAAAATGTAAGGGTATTAACAATAAATTTAATAATCAAAACATTGTGTTTATTCAACTTTTAGGATTTTATAGTTTTAAAGGGATAAATTCATTGTTAATAATCAGTTGAACTTAAATTTTGTAATTTTTTTAATTGTCTACTTTGCCACAAAGCAATTTGAGATAATTTTTATAATTTTTGTCTACCAACATATTATTTAAGAAAAAGCAAATGCAATAGGCTCTAAGAAGAGGTTTCCCCACTCCCCTCAAGAGCAATATGCTTAATCCAACATTGAAATTTGAGATTGTTATTTATAATATTCGTCCACGAAAGTGTATTTTATACCATTGAGTCCATTACTTGTATTTCTGTTCAATTAACATATTCTCATATTATATTTTACTTACCATTCAAAATACAAGGATATTAATAATAAATTTAATAATCAAAATATTGTCTTTTTTTAACTTTTAGAATTTTGAAGTTCTAAAGGGATAAATCTATTGTAAATAATCAATTGAATTTAAATTTTATAATTTTTTTAATTGTCTCCTTTGCCACAAAGCAATTTGAGATAATTTTTATAATTTTTGTCTACCAACATATTACTTAAGAAAAAGCAAATGTAATGGACTCTAAGAAAAAGTTTCCCCACTCTACTCAAGAGCAATATGCTTGATTTAACATTAAAGTTTGGGATTGCTATTTATAATATTCATCCACAAAAGTGTATTTTATACCATTGAGTCCATTACTTATATTTTTGTTCAATTAATATATTCAAATATTATGTTTTACTCACTATTCAAAATGTAAGGGCATTAACAATAAATTTAATAATCAAAATATTGTGTTTTTTCAACTTTTAGAATTTTGTAGTTCTAAAGGGATACATCCATTGTAAATAATCAATTGAATTTAAATTTTGTAATTTTTTTAAATTGTCTCTTTTGCCACAAAGCAATTTGAGATATTTTTTATAATTTTTGTCTACCAACATATTACTTAAGAAAAAGCAAATAAAATGGACTTTAATAACAAATTTTCCCACTCCGCTCAAGTGCAATATGGTTGACCCAAGATTAAAACTTGCAATTACTATTTATAATATTCATCCATAAAGGTGTATTTTATATAATTAAGTCCATTACTTGTATTTTTGTTCAATTAAGACTTTTAAATATTATGTTTTTCTCACAATTGAAATGCAATCGCATTAGCAATACATTTAAAACTCAAAACATTGCAGTTTTTCAACTTTCAGAATTTTAAAGTCCTGTAAAAATAAATGCATTGTTAATTATCAGACAAATTTTAATGTTGTAATTTTTTTAATTGTCTCTTTTGCCACAATCCAATTTGAAATAATTTTTATAATTTTTTTCTAGTAACATATTACTTAAGAAAAGTAAATACAATGGACTCTAATAAAAGGTTTCCCCACTCCTCTCAACAGTAATATGGTTGACCCAAGATTGAAACTTGCAATTACTATTTATAATATTCATCCATAAAAATATATGTTATACAATTGAGTCCATTACTTGAATTTTTTGTTCAATTAATATTTTCAAATATTATATTTTACTCACAATTCAAAATGCAATAATATTAAGAATAAATTTAATAATAAAAAGATTGTATTTTCTTAACTTTTAGAATTTTAAAGTGTTATAGGGATAAATCCATTGTTAATAATCAGTTGAATTTAAATTTTGTAATTTTTTTTGTCTACCAACTTATTACTGAAGAAAAATCAAATACAATGGACTCTAATATAGAAGTTTTCACTCCCCTCAAGAGCAATATAGTTGACCCAAGATTGAAGCTTGTAATTACAATTTATAATATTTATCTACAAAATTGTATTTTATACAATTGAGTCCATGACTTGTATTTTTGTTCAATTAATATTTTCAAATATTATGTTTTACTCACCATTCAAAATGCAAGGGTATTAACAATAAATTTAATAATCAAAAACTTTGCTTTTTTTCAATTTTTAGAATTTTAAAGACCTATAAAGATAAATTCATTGTTAATAATGAGTTGAATTTATATTTTATAATTTTTTTAAACATCTCTTTTGCCACAAAGCAATTTGAAATAATTTTTATAATTTTTGTCTACCAACATATTACTTAAGAAAAAGCAAATGTAATGAACTCTTATAAGAAATTTCCCCACTCCCCTCAAGAGTAATATGGTTAACCTAAGATTAAAACTTGTGATTACTACTTATAATATTCATCCACAAACGTGTATTTTATACAATTAAGTTCATTACTTGTTTTTTTTTTTCAATTAAGATTTTCAAATATTATATTTTACTCACCATTCGAAATGCAATAACATTAACAATAAATTTAATAATCAAAACATTGCATTTTCTGAACTTTTTGAATTTTAAAGTGTTATAGGAATAAATCCATTGTTAATATTTAGTTTAATTTAAATTTTGTAATTTTCTTTTGTCTACCAACATATTATTGAAAAGAAAATCAAATACAATGGACTCTAATAAGAAGTTTCCCATTCCTTTCAAGAGTAATATAGTTGACCCAAAATTGAATCTTACAATTACTATTTATAATATTCATCCACAAAAATATATTTTATACAAATATTATGTTTTTCTCACCATTGAAATGCAATGACATTAGCAATACATTTAAAAAATCAAAACATTACACTTTTTCAATTTTCAAAATTTTAAGGTCCTGTAAGAATAATTGCATTGTTAATTATCAATTGAATTTTAATGTTGTAATTTTTTTAATTATGTCTTTTGTCACAATGAAATTTGAAATAATTTTTATAATTTTTTTCTACCAACATATTACTTAAGAAAAGCAAATATAATGGATTCTAATAAGAAGTTTCCTACTCCCCTCAAGAGCAATATGGTTCACCCAAGATTGAAACTTGCGATTATTATTTATAATATTCATCCACAAAAGTGTATTTTATACAATTGAGTCCATTACTTGTATTTCTATTCAATTAACATATTTAAATATTATATTTTACTCACCATTCAAAATGTAAGGGTATTAACAATAAATTTAATAATCAAAACATTGTATTTTTTCAACTTTTAGAATTTTAAAACCCTATAAGGATAAATCCATTGTTATTAACGAGTTGAATTTAAATTTTGTAATTTTTTTTAATTGTTTCCTTTGCCACAAAACAATTTGAGATAATTTTTATAATTTTTTGTCTATGAACATATTAGTTAAGAAAAAGTAAATGCAATGGACTCTAAGAAGAAGTTTCCCCACTCCTTTCAAGAGCAATATGGTTGACCTAAGATTGAGGTTTGTGATAACTATTTACAATATTGATCCACAAAAATGTATTTTATATAACTGAGTCCATTACTTGTATTTTTGTTCAATTAAAATTTTCAAATATTATATTTTACTCACCATTCAAAATGAAATGGTTTTAACAATAAATTTAATAATCAAAACATTGTATTTTCTCAACTTTTAGAATTTTAAAGTCTTATAGGGATAAATCCTTTGTTAATAATCATATGAATTTAAATTTTGTAATTTTTTTAATTATCTCCTTTCCCACAATGCAATTTGAAATAATTTATATAATTTTTGTCTACCAACATATTACCTAAGAAAAAGCAAATACAATGGATTCTAATAAGAAGTTTCCCACTCCCATCAAGAGCAATATGGTTGACCCAAGATTGAAGCTTACAATTACTATTTATAATATTCATCCACAAAAATTTATTTTATACAATTGATTCCATTACTTGTATTTTTTTTCAATTAAGACTTTCAAATTTTATGTTTTTCTCACCACTCAAAATGCAATGGAATTAGGAATAAATTTTAAAATCAAAACATTGCACTTTTTAAATTTTTAGAATTCTAAAGTGTTCTAGGAATAAATGCATTATTAATTTTCAGTTAAATTTTAATTTTGTAATTTTTTTAATTGCCTCTTTTGTGACATTGCTATTTGAAATGATTTATATAATTTTAGTCTAAGAAAATATTACTTTAGAGAAGGCTAATGTATGGGACTCTAATAAAAATTTTCCTCATTCCCCTCAAGAGCAATATGCTTGGCCCAACATTGAAGTTTGGGATTGCTATTTATAATATTCGTCTACTAAAGTGTATTTTAACAATCGAGTCCTTTACTTGTATTTTTGTTCAATTAACTTTTTCAAATATTATGTTTTACTCACCATTCAAAATGTAAGGGCATTAACAATAAATTTAATAATCAAAAGATTGTGTTTTCTTAACTTTTAGAATTTTAAAGTCATATAGGATAAATTCTTTGTTAATAATAAGTTGAATTTATATTTTATAATTCTTTTTAATTATATCCTTTGCACAAGGTGATTTCAAATAATTTTTACAATTTTTGTCTACCAACATATTACTTAAGGAAAAGCAAATGCAATGGACTTTAATAAAAAGTTTCCCTACTCCTCTTAAGAGCAATATGGTTGACCCAAGATTGAAACTTGCGATTACTATTTGTAATATTCATCCACATAATTTTATTTTATACAATTGAGTCCATTACTTGTATTTTTGTTCAACTAAGACTTTCAAATATTATGTTTGACCCAACATTGAAATTTGAGATTGCTATTTATAATATTTATCCATAAAAGTGTATTTTATACAATTGAATCCATTACTTGTATTTTTGTTCAATTAAAACTTTCAAATATTATGTTTTTCTCACCACTCAAGTGCAATGACATTAGCAATAAGTTTAAAAATCAAAACATTGCACTTTTTCAATTTTTAGAATTTTAAAGTCTTGTAGGAATAAATGCATTATTAATTATCAGTTGAATTTTAATTTTGTAATTTTTTTAATTGTCTCCTTTGTCACAATGCAATTTGAAATAATTTATATAATTTTTTTCTACCAACATATTACTTAAGAAAAAGCAAATACAATGCATTCTAATAAGAAATTTCCCCACTCCCCTTAAAAGCAATATGGTTCACCCAAGATTGAATCTTGTGATTACTATTTATAATATTCATCCATAAAAGTATATTTTATATAATTGAGTCCATTAGTTGTATTTTTGTTGAATTAAGATTTTCAAATATTTTACTCACCATTCAGAATACAATGACACTAATAATAAATTTAATAATCAAAATATTGCATTTTTCAACTTTTAGAATTTTAAAATTTTAAAGGGAGAAATTCATTGTTAATAATTAGTTGAATTTATATTTTTTGAATTTTTCGAATTCGAAAGTCCTATAGGAATAAATGCATTGTTAGTTTTCAGTTGAATTTTAATTTTATAATTTTTTTAATTGTTTACCTTGTGACATTGCTATTTGAAATGATTTATATAATTGTAGTATAAGAAAATATTACTTTCTAAAAGGCTAATGTATGGGACTCTAATAAGAAGTTTCTCCACTCCCCTCAAAAGCAATATGCTTGCCCCAACATTGAAACTTGGGATAGCTATTTATAATATTTGTCTGTTAAAGTGTATTTTATACAATCGAGTCCTTTACTTATATTTTTGTTCAATTAAGATTTTCAAATATGATATTTTACTCACCATTCAAAATGCAATGGCATTAACAATAACTTTAATGATCAAAACAATGAATTTTTTCAACTTTTAGAATTTTAAAGTCCTATAGGGATAAATCCATTGTCAATAATCAGTTGAATCCTTTGCCACAAAGTAATTTGAAATAATTTTTATAATTTTTGTCAACCAATATATTACTTAAGGGAAAGCAAATGCAATAGACTCTAATAAAAAGTTTCTCCACTCCTCTCAAAAGTAAGATGGTTGACCTAAGATTGAAGCTTGCGATTACTATTTATACTATTCATCTACAAAAGTGTATTTTAATCTGAACATTGCATTTTCTTAACTTTTAGTATTTTAAAGTCTAATAAGGATAAATCCATCATTAATAATCAATTGAATTTAAATTTTATAATTTTTTAATTGTCTCCGTTGCCACAATGCAATTTTAAATAATTTATATAATTTTTGTAAACAAAAATATTTCTTAAGAAAAAACAAATACAATAGAAACTAAGAAGCAGTTTCCCTACTCCCCTTAAAAGCAATATGGTTGACTCAAGATTGAAACTTGCAATTACTATTTATAATATTCATCTACAAAAGTGTATTTTATACAATTAAGTCCATTAATCATATTTTTAATCAATTAAGATTTTCAAATATTATATTTTACTCATCATTCAAAATGCAATGTCTTTAACAATATATTTAATAATCAAAATATCACATTTTCTCAACTTTTAGAATTTTAAAGTTCTATAAAGATAAATTCATTGTTGATAATCAGTTGAGTTTAAATTTTCTAGTTTTTTTAATTATCTTCTTTACCACAATGCAATTTGATATAACTTATATAATTTTTGTCTACCAACGTATTACTTAAGAAAAAGCAAATGCAATGGATTTTAAAAAGAAGTTTCCCTACTCCCCTTAAGAGCAATATGGTTGACCCAAGATTGAAACTTGTGATTACTATTATAATATTCCTCTACAAAAGTATATTTTATACAATTAAGTCCATTATTTTTATTTTTGTTCAATTGAGAATTTCAAATATTATGTTTTACTCGCCATTCAAAATACAATGGCATTAATCATAACTTTCATAATCAAAACATTGCATTTCCTCAACTTTTAGAATTTTGAAGTCCTATAGGGATAAATCCATTGTTAATAATCAGTTGAATTTATATTTTATAATTTTTTTAATTGTCTCCTTTGCTGCAAAGCAATTGTAATAATTTTTATAATTTTTTTCTACCAACATATTACTTAAGAAAAAACAAATAAAATGCACCTTAATAAGAAGTTTCCTCACTACCCTCAAGAACAATATGGTTGACCCAAGATTGAAACTTGCAATTACTATTATAATATTTATCCATAAAAGTGTATTTTATACAATTAAGTCCATTACTTTTATTTTTGTTCAATTAAGATTTTCAAATATTATATTTTACTCACCATTCAAAATAAAGCGGTATTAACAATAAATTTAATAATCAAAACATTTCATTTTCTCAACTTTTACAATTTTAAAGTCCTATAGAGATAAATCCATTGGTAATATTTAGTTGAATTTAAATTTTCTAGTTTTTTTAATTTTGTCCTTTGCCATAGTGCAATTTGATATAATTTATATAATTTTAGTCTACCAACATATTATTTAAGAAAAAGCAAATGCAATGGATTCTAAGAAGAAATTTCCCCACTCCCTTCAAGAGCAATATGGTTGACCCAAGATTAAAACTTGTAATTACTATTATAATATTCATCCATAAAAGTGTATTTTATACAATTAACTCCTTTACTTTTATTTTTGTTCAATTAAGAATTTCAAATATTTTATTTTACTCACCATTCAAAATAAAATGGCATTAACAATAACTTTTATAATCAAAACATTGTATTTTCTCAACTTTTAGAATTTTAAAGTCTTATAAGAATAAATCTATTGTTAATAATTAGTTGAACTTATATTTTATAATTTTTTTAATTGTCTCCCTTCCCACAATGCAATTAAAAATTTTTTTATAATTTTTGTCTACCAACCAATTACTTAAGAAAAAGTAAATAAAATGTACCCTAATAAGAAGTTTCTCCACTATCTTCAAGAGCAATATAGTTGACTCAAGATTGAATTTTGCAATTACTATTTATATTATTCATTAACAAAAGTTTATTTTACACAATTTAGTCCATTACTTGTATTTTTGTTAAATTATGATTTTCAAATATTATATTTTACTCACCATTCAAAATGCAATGACTTTAACAATGAATTTAATTATCAAAACATTGCATTTTCTTAACTTTTAGAATTTGAAAGTCCTATAAGGATAAATTCATTGTTAATGATCAGTTAAATTTAAATTTTGTAATTTGTTTAATTGTCTCCTTTCCTACAATGTAATTTGAAATAATTTATATAATTTTTTCTACCAACATATTACTTAAGAAAAAGCAAATAAAATGCACCCGAATAAGAAGTTTCCCCACTCCTCTCAAAAGCAATATGGTTGATCCAAGATTGAAACTTGTGATTACTATTATAATATTCATCCACAAAAGTGTATTTTATACAATCAAATCCATTACTTTTATTTTTGTTCGATTAAGATTTTCATATATTATGTTTTATTTACCATTTAAAATGAAATAGCATTAACAATTACTTTAATAATCAAAACATTGCATTTTCTCAACTTTTAGAATTTTAAACTCCTATAGAGCTAAATCCATTGGTAATAATCAATTAAATTTAAATTTTCTTGTTTTTTTAACTGTCTCCTTTGCCACAATGCAATTTGAAATAATTTATATAATTTTTGTCTACCAACATATTACTTATGAGAAAGCAAATGCAATGAAGGTTGGGATTGTTATTTATAATATTCATCCACTAAAGTGTATTTTACACAACTGAGTCCATTAGTCGTATTTTTGTTATATTAAAATTTTCAAATATTATATTTTACTCACCATTCAAAATGCAATGACATTAACAATAACTTTAATAATCCAAACATTGCATTTTCTCAATTTTTAGAATTTTAAAGTCCATTAAGGATAAATCCATTGTTAATAATCAGTTGAATTTAAATTTTATAATTTTTTTAATTGTCTCCTTTGCCACAATGTAATTTCAAATAATTTATATAATTTTTGTCCACAAAAATATTACTTAGGAAAAAACAAATACAATGGAAACTAAGAAGAAGTTTCCCCACTCCCCTCAAGAGTAATATGGTTGACCTAAGATTGAAGCTTGTGATTACTATTTATCATATTCATCCACAAAAGTGTATTTCATACAATTGAGTCCATTAATCATATTTTTTATCAATTAAGATTTTCAAATGTTATGTTTTACTCAGCATTCAAAATGCAATAACTTTAACAATATATTTAATAATCAAAACATCGCATTTCCTCAACTTTTAGAATTTTAAATTCCTATAAAGATAAATCCATTGTTAATAATCAATTAAATTTAAATTTTCTAGTTTTTTTAATTATCTTCTTTACCACAATGCAATTTGATATAACTTATATAATTTTTGTCTACCAACGTATTACTTAAAAAAAAGCAAATGCAATTGATTTTAAAAAAGAAGTTTCCCCACTCCCCTCAAGAGCAATATGGTTGACCTAAGATTAAAGCTTGCAATTACTATTATAATATTCATCCACAAAAGTGTATTTTATACAATTAACTCCTTTACTTTTATTTTTGTTCAATTAAGAATTTTGAAAATTATGTTTTACTCGCCATTCAAAATACAATGACATTAATCATAACTTTAATAATCAAAACATTACATTTCCTCAACTATTATAATTTTAAAGTCCTATAGGGATAAATCTATTGTTAATAATTAGTTCAATTTATATTTTGTAATTTTTTTAATTGTCTCTTTTCTCACAATGCAATTTAATATAATTTATATAATTTTTTTCTACCAACAAATTACTTAAGAAAAAGCAAATAAAATGCACTTGAATAAGAAGTTTCCCCACTCCTCTCAAGAGCAATATGGTTGACCCAAGATTGAAGTTTACGATTACTATTATAATATTCATCAACAAAAGTGTATTTTATACAATTAAGTCCATTATTTTCATTTTTGTTCAGTTAAGATTTTCAAATATTATATTTTACTCCCCATTCAGAATGCAATAACCTTAACAATAAATTTAATAATCAAAATATTGTATTTTCTCAACTTTTAAAATTTTAAAGTCTTATAGAGATAAATCTATTGTTAATAATTAGTTGAATTTAAATATTCTAGTTTTTTTAATTGTCTCCTTTGCCACAATGCAATTTGAAATAATTTATATAGCTTTTGTTTACCAACATATTATTGAAGAAAAAGCAAATGCAATGGACTCTAAGAAAAAGTTTCCCCACTTCCCTCAAGAGCAATATGGCTGACCTAAGATTAAAGTTTGCGATTACAATTATAATATTCATCCAAAAAAGTGTATTTTATTCAATTGAGTCCATTAATCGTATTTTTGTTCAATTAAGATTTTCAAATGCTATGTTTTACTCAACATTCAAAATGCAATAACATTAACAATAACTTTAATAATCCAAACATTACATTTTCTCAACTTTTAGAATTTTAAAGTCCAATAGAGATAAATCTATTCTAATTTTTTTAATTATCTCCTTTGCCACAATGCAATTTGAAATAATTTATATAATTTTTGTCTACCAACGTATTACTTAAGAAAAAGCAAATGTAATAGATTCTAAGAAGAAGTTTCCCACTCCACTCAAGAGCAATATAGTTGACCCAAGATTGAAACTTGCGATTACTATTATAATATTCATCAACAAAAGTGTATTTTCTACAATTAAGTCCATTACTTTCATTTTTGTTCAGTTAAGATTTTCAAATATTATGTTTTACTCCCCATTCAAAATGCAATGACATTAATAATAAATTTAATAATCAAAACATTGCATTTTCTCAACTTTTAGAATTTTAATGTCCTATAGTGATAAATCTATTGTTAATAATCAGTTGAATTTAAATATTCTAGTTTTTTTATTGTTTCTTTTGCCACAATGCAATTTGAAATAATTTATATAGTTTTTGTCTACCAACATATTACTGAAGAAAAAGCAAATGCAATGGACTCTAAGAAGAAGTTTCCCCACTCCCCTCAAGAGCACTATGGTTGACCCAAGATTAAAGTTTGCAATTACAATTATAATATTCATGCAAAAAAGTGTATTTTATTCAATTAAGTCCATTAATCGTATTTTTTTTCAATTAAGATTTTCAAATGTTATGTTTTACTCAGCCTTCAAAATGCAAAGGCTTTAACAATAAATTTAATAATCAAAACATTGCATTTTCTCAACTTTCAGAATTTTAAACCTTATGAAGATAAATCCATTGTTCATAATGATTTGAATTTAAATTTTCTAAATCTTTTAATTGTCTCCTTCACTACAATGCAATTTGATATAATTTATATAATTTTTGTCGACCAATATATTACTTAAAAAAAAGCAAATGCAATGGACTCTCAGAAAAAGTTTTTGCACTCTCCTCCAAAGCAATATAGTTGACCTAAGATTGAAACTTGTGATTACTATTTCTAATCCATAAAAGTGTATTTTATACAATTGAGCCCATTAATCGTAATTTTACTTAATTAAGATTTTCAAATGTTATATTTTACTCAGCATTCAAAATGCAATGACTTTAACAATAAATTTAATAATCAAAACATTGCATTTTCTCAACTTTTAGAATTTTAAGGTCCTATAAAGATAAATCTATTGTTAATAATCAGTTAAATTTAAAAATTTTAATTTTTTTAATTGTCTCTTTTGTCACAATGCAATTCGATATATTTAATATAATTTTTGTCTAGAAACATATTACTCAAGAAAAAGCAAATAAAATGCACTCTCATAAAAAGTTTCCCCACTCCCCTTAAGAGCAATATGGTTGACCCAAGATTGAAACTTGCGATTACAATTTATAATATTCATCCACAAAATTTTATTTTATACAATTGAGTCCATTACTTGTATTTTTGTTCAATTAAGATTTTCAAATGTTATGTTTTACTTACCATTCAAAATACAATGACATTAATAATAAATTTAATAATCAAAACATTGCATTTTCTCAACTTTTAGAATTTTAAAGTCCTATAGTGATAAATCTATTGTTAATAATCAGTTGAATTTAAATATTCTAGTTTTTTTTTATTGTCTCCTTTGCCACAATGCAATTTGAAATAATTTATATAGTTTTTGTCTACCAACATATTACTGAAGAAAAAGTAAATGCAATAAACTCTAAGAAGAAGTTTCCCCACTCCCCTTAAGAGCACTATGGCTGACTCAAGATTAAAGTTTGCGATTACAATTATGATATTCATCCAAAAAAGTGTATTTTATTCAATTGAGTCCATTAATTATATTTTTGTTCAATTAAGATTTTCAAATGTTATGTTTTACTCAGCATTCAAAGTGCAACGACTTTAACAATAAATTTAATAATCAAAATATTGCATTTTTTAAACTTTTAGAATTTTAAATCTTATAAAGATAAATCCATTGTTAATAATCATTTAAATTTAAATTTTCTAATTTTTTAATTTTCTCCTTTGCCACAATACAATTTGATATAATTTATATAATTTTTGTCTACCAGAATATTGCTTAAGAAAAACCAAATGCAATGGACTATAAGAAAAAGTTTCCCCATTCCCCTCAAGAGCAATATAGTTGACCCAAGATTGAAGCTTGTGATTACTATTTCTAATATTCATTCACGAAAGTGTATTTTATATAATTGAGTCCATTAATTGTATTTTTGTTCAATTAAGATTTTCAAATGTTATGTTTTACTCAGCATTCAAAAAGCAATGGCTTTAACAATAAATTTAATAATCAAAATATTGCATTTTCTCAACTTTTAAAATTTTAATGTCTCATAGAAATAAATCTACTATTAATAATCAATTGAATTTAAATATTCTCATTTTTTTAATTGTCTCCTTTGCCATAATGCAATTTGATATAATTTATATAATTTTTGTCTACCAACATGTTACTTAAGAAAAAGCAAATAAATTACACCTTAATAAGAAGTTTCCCCACTCCCCTCAAGAGCAATATTGTTGACTTAAGATTGAAGTTTGCGATTATTATTATAATATTCATCCACAAAAGTGTATTTTATACAATTAAATCCATTACTTTTATTTTTGTTCAATTAAGATTTTCAAATATTATATTTTACTCACCATTCAAAATGCAACAATATTAACAATAAATTTAATTATCAAAACATTGCATTTTCTCAACTTTTAGAATTTTAAAGTCATATAGAGATAAATCCATTAGTAATTAGCTAAATTTAAATTTTCTAGTTTTTTTAAACTGTCTCCTTTGCCTCAATGCAATTTGATATAATTTATATAATTTTTGTCTACCAACATATTACTTAAGAAAAAAAAAATGCAATGGATTCTAAGAAGAATTTTTCCCACTCCCCTCAATAGCAATATGAGAATAAATGTAATGTTAAGAATCAGTTGAATTTTAATTTTATAATTTTTTTATTTGTCTCCTTGGTGACATTGATAATTGAGATGATTTATATAATTTTAGTCTAAAAAAATATTACTTTATAAAAAGCTAATATACGGGACTTTAATAAGAAGTTTCCCCACTTCCGTCAACTTTTAAAATTTTAAAGTCCTATAGAGATAAATCCTTTGTTAATAATTAGTTGAATTTAAATATTCTAATTTTTTTTAATTGTCTCCTTTGTCACAATGCAATTTGAAATAATTTATATAATTTTTGTCTACCAACATATTATTTAAGAAAAAGCAAATGCAATGGACTCTAGGAAGAAGTTTCCTAACTCCCCACTAGAGTAATATGCTTGACCCAACATTGAAGGTTGGGATTGCTATTTATAATATTCATCCACTAAAGTGTATTTTATACAATTGAGTCCATTACTTGTATTTTCGTTCAATTAAGATTTTCAAGTATTACATTTTACTCACCATTCACAATGCAACGACATTAACAATAAATTTAATTATCAAAACATTGGGTTTTTTCAACTTTTAGAATTTTAAAGTCTCATAGGAATAAATCTATTGTTAATAATCATTTGAATTTATATTTTATAATTTTTTTAATTGTCTCCTTTGCCACAATGCAATTTAATATAATTTATATAATTTTTGTCTACAAACATATTACTTAAAAAAAAAAAAAAGCAAATAAAATGCACTCGAATAAAAAGATTCCGCACTCCCCTTAATAGCAATATGGGTGACCCAAGATTGAAGCTTGCGGTTACCATTTCTAATATTCATCCACAAAAGTGTATTTTATACAATTGAGTCCATTAATTGTATTTTTTTTCAATTGAGATTTTCAAATGTTATGTTTTACTTAGCATATAGAATGCAATGGTTTTAACAATAAATTTAATAATCAAAACATTGCATTTTCACAACTTTCAGAATTTTAAAGTCCTATAGAGATAAATCCTTTATTAATAATTAGTTGAATTTAAATATTTTAATTTTTTTAAATTGTCCTCTTTGCCACAATGCAGTTTGAAATAATTTATATAATTTTTGTCCCCCAACATATTACTTAAGGAAAAGCAAATGCAATGGACTCTAAGAAGAAGTTTCCCCACTCCCTTCAAGAGCAATATGCTTGACCCAACATTGAAGGTTGAGATTGCTATTTATAATATTCGTCCACTAAAGTGTATTTGATACAATTGAGTCCATTACTTGTATTTTTGCTCAATTAAGATTTTCAAATATTACGTTTTACTCACCGTTCAAAATGCAACGACATTAACAATAAACTTAATTATCAAACCATTGGGTTTTTTCAACTTTTACAATTTTAAAGTCTTATAGGGATAAATCCACTGTTAATAATCAGTTGAATTTATATTTTATAATTTTTTTAATTCTCTCCTTTGCCACAATGCAATTTAAAACAATATATATAATTTTTGTCTACAAACATATTACTCAAGAAAAAGCAAATAAAATGCACTTGAATAAGAAGATTCCCCACTCCCTCAAGAGGAATATGGGTGACCCAAGATTGAAGTTTATGATTACTATTTCTAATATTCATCCACAAAAGTGTATTTTATACAATTGAGTCCATTAATCATATTTTTATTCAATTAAGATTTTCAAATATTATGTTTTACTCACCATTCAAAATACAATGGCTTTCACAATAACTTTAATAATCAAAACGTTGCATTTTCTCAACTTTTAGAATTTTATAATTCTATAGGCATAAATCCATTGTTAATAATCAATTGAATTTAGATATTGTAATTTTTTTAATTATCTCCTTGTCCATAACGCAATTTTAAATAATTTATATAATTTTTATCTACAAACATATTAGTCAAGAAAAGGAAAATAAAATATAAAAAGTTTCCCCACTCCCCTTAAGAGCAATATGGTTGACCCAAGATTGAAGCTTGCAATTACTATTATAATATTCTTTCACAAAAGTGTATTTTATACAATTAAGTCCATTACTATTATTTTTGTTCGATTAAGATTTTCAAATATTATGTTTTACTTACCATTGAAAATGCAATGATATTAACAATAAATTTAATAATCAAAACATTGCATTTTCTCAACTTTTAGAATTTTAAAGTCCTATAGCGATAAATCCATTGTAAATAATCAGTTGAATTAAAATTTTGTAATTGTTTTAATTGTCCCCTTTGCCATAAAGAAATTTGAAATAATATATATAATTTTTGTCTACAACCATATTACATAAGAAAAAGCAAATAAAATGCACTCGAATAAGAAGATTCCCCACTCCCCCCAAGAGGAATATGGTTTACCAAAGATTGAAGCTTGCAATTACTATTATAATATTCATCGACAAAAGTGTATTGTATACAATTAAGGCCATTACTTTTATTTTTGTTCAATTAAGATTATCAAATATTATGTTTTACTCACCATTCAAAATGCAATGGCTTTCACAATAACTTTAATAATCAAAACATTGCATTTTCTCAATTTTTAGAATTTTATAGTTCTATACGGATAAATCCATTGTTAATAATCAGTTGAATTTAAATTTTGTAATTTTTCTAATTATCTCTCTGCCACAATGCAATTTTAAATAATTTATATAATTTTTGTCTACAAACATATTACTTAAGAAAAAGCAAATACAATGGATTCTGAAAAGAAGTTTCTCCACTCCCCTCAAGAGCAATATAGTTGACCCAAGATTGAAACTTGCGATTACAATTTATAATATTCATTGACAAAATTTTATTTGATACAATTCAGTCCATTACTTGTATTTTTGTTCAATTAAGATTTTCAAATACTATGTTTTACTCATCATTCAAAACGCAAGGGCATTAACAATAAATTTAATAATCAAAACATTACGTTTTTTCAACTTTTAGAATTTTAAAGTCCTCTAGGGATAAATCCATTGTTAATAATCAATTGAATTTATATTTTGTAATGGGATTGCTATTTATAATATTCGTCCACAAAAGTGTATTTTATACAATTGAGTCCATTACTTGTATTTTTGTTCAATTAAGATTTTCAAATATTATGTTTGACTCACCATTCAAAATGCAAGGGCATTAACAATAAATTTAATCATCAAAACATTACGTTTTTTCAACTTTTAGAATTTTATTATTTTAAAGGGATAAATCCATTGTTAATAACCAAGTAAATTTAAATTT
>JAHOYR010006034.1:0-14592 GCA_023213295.1 Bruguiera hainesii
TTTATTGCCATTAGTTGCATATTACTTAGTTATTTTGCAATTTGTTGCTTCATCATCTCTTGTAATTTTTTTCACCACTTCAACCTTGTGTTCACCATTTAAGGTAAGACACTCATCAATAAGAAAAGACATCAAATCCAAAGGAGTCAAAGGATTAAAACCATACATAATTTCAAAAAGAGAGAAACTAGTGGTAGAAGGAACACTCCTATTATATGCAAACTTTACATATGACAGACAATCTTTTCATGTTTTCAAATTCATGTGAATAATAACACATAGCAAAGTAGAAAGAGTATGATTAACTACCTCGGTTTGTTAGTTTGTTTCTAAATGGTAGGTAGTACCGAACTTACCCTACAAGTTACAAGTTCTTCTAAATGTAGCTTAAAAACTTTATATCCTGGTCTAAAATAATGCTTCAAGGTATGCCATGTAAGCATACAACTTTTTTGAAGAACAATTCTGCCACGTTGTTTGTATGGTCAGTTTATGGCATGAGATGAAGTGTGCCAACTTTGAAAACTTACCCCCAATAAATATAGAATCTTTACTCTTTTTTTATCATGACAGCCCTAACACAAAGTTCTTAGATAAATCAACCTAACGTCGGCTAGGTGTGGGTAAAGAAATGTACAAGCCATGGGGTAAAACTCTAGATTTGTCCTATTTGCATGTCATGCAGTTCTCACTCACCATCTACAATGCATTTACTCCTATAAGACTTGAAAATTCTAAAAGTTGAAAAATGCAATGTCTTGATTTTTAAATTTATTGTTAATGTCATTGCATTTTAAATGGTGAGAGAAACATAATATTTGAATATGTTAATTGAAGAAAAATACAAGTAATGGACTCAATTGTATAAAATACACTTTAGTGGATGGATATTATAAATAGAAATCTCAAGTTTCAATGTTGGGTCAAGCGTATTACTTTTGAGGGGAGTGGGGAAACTTCTTATTAGAGTTCATTGCATTTGCTTTTTCTTAAGCAATATGTTTGTAGACTAAAATTATATAAATCATTTCATATAGCATTGTCACAAAGGAGACAATTAAGAAAATTGCAACATTTAAATTTAACACATTATTACAATGGATTTACCCCTATAAGACTTGAAAATTCTAAATGTTGAAAAAATGCAATGTTTTGATTTTTAAATTTATTGTTAACGTCATTGCATTTTAAATGGTGAGAAAAACATAATTTTTGAATATGTTAATTGAATAAAAATACAAGTAATGGACTCAATTGTATAAAATACACTTTAGTGGATGAATATTGTAAATAGCAACCCCAAGCTTTAATGTTGGGTCAAGCATATTGCTCTTGAGAGGTGTGGGGAAATTTCTTATTAGAGTCGATTGCATTTGTTTTTTCTTAATTAATATGGTTGTAGACTAAAATTATATAAATCATTTCAAATTGCATTATGGCAAAGGAGAGAATTAACTAAAGCACAAAATTTAAATTCAACTAATTATTAAAAATGTATTTACCCCTATAAGATTTTAAAATTCTAAAAGTTGAAAAAATGCTATGTTTTGATTTTTCAATTTATTGTTAATGCCACTACATTTTAAATGGTGAGAAAAACATAATATTTTAATATGTTAATTGAACAAAAATACAAGTAATGGACTCAATTGTATAAAATACACTTTAGTGGATGAATATTATAAATAGCAACCCCAAGTTTTAATATTGGGTGAAGCATATTGCTCATGAGGGGAGTGGGGAAACATCTTATTAGAGTCCATTGTATTAGCTTTTTCTTAAGTAATGTGTTTGTATACTAAAATTATATAAATCACTTCAAATTGCATTGTGGCAAAGGAGAGAATTAAAAAAAGCACAAAATTTAAATTCAACTAATTATTAAAAATGTATTTACCCTTATAAGACTTTAAAATTCTAAAAGTTGAAAAAATGCAATGTTTTGATTTTTCAATTTATTGTTAATGCCACTGCATTTTAAATGGTGAGAAAAACATAATATTTGAATATGTTAAGTGAACAAAAATATTAGTAATGGACTCAGTTGTATAAAATACACTTTAGTGGATGAATATATAAATAGTAACCCCAAGTTTTAATGTTGGGTCAAGCATATTGCTCATAAGGGGGGTGGGGAAACATCTTATTAGAATTCATTGCATTAACTTTTTCTTAAGTAATGTGTTTGTAAACTAAAATTATATAAATCATTTCATATAACATTGTTGTAAGGGAGACACCTAAAAAACTTACAAATGTTAAATTTAACTGGCTATTAATAATGCATTTATCCTTATAACAATTTAAAATTCTCAAAATTGAAAATATGCAATGTTTTGATTTTAAACTTGGCATAGCCCATTCTTTATAACCATAGTTTGTTTTAGTGTCATTCTTTATGGGTCTAAGAATTGACGTCTTGTTTCTTGCAGAATCTACTGATAATATATACAATCCTTTATGTTAGTATGAGGATACATATCTTTTTTAAGATAAAATCATGCTACTTCATTAGGCCAAAGTTTAGCACATAAAAAATCAATGTACCTTGGGATTAAAGGATTTGTTAATGTTTTGTCTCGAGCACACTCATAAGTGTCTTCTTAAACTTTATCAACTCTTTTTTTTTTTTAACTTGATGCATTTTTAGTTAATGAAATAACCAACATAACTAGGGATTATGGCCCTTGTATTAAGGGTCTTTTACTCATCTAGATCCCTACAAAAATTCATAATTTAGAAAATCAAGGAGTGAGTTTGATGTTCCTTTAACTTGATGTTAGAGTCAAATGCAAGTAACATTCCTTGCCATCTAGCAAATATTTGCTTAAAAGCTATGGTCATAACTTATCTTGCAAGCATATCTTTTACTACTTTACAATCAATTATAGCAAGAATTTCCTTTTTAATTGTAGAGTAATTAACTCTAATCCCATTCCATATTCTTGAAGTAAATCAAAGTTCTTCTTAGGAATGAAGTATTTGTTTAAGAATACCTTTATATCCCTTACTTGATATGATGTGAGAAACCCTAAAAAGATGTGGCTTAGGGACTCAACACATGCAAGGAATCAAAGAATATCTAAGAAAGCTAAATCAGATTTTAATAATACAAACCTTAGACTCAATATTCAAAAGAACACAAACCTAAAGTATTTAAGAAGGATATGGATGTCACACTTCAGAAAAGAGGAAAATCGGAAGTGATAAGTCGAAGTAATAAGTTCTTTAGTCTTTGAAAGAATTGAAGAAGAAAAACCTCACTTTTTATTTCTATCAAAATTGTTTGATTTTTTAAAGGTTACAAGGAGGTGCTTATTTATAGGTTAAGATAGCAATTCTAAAGAGGTATAAATTTCCTTTTAGTACAAATCCTTATTTAGGACAAATTCCTATTTAAGATAAATTCTTATATAGAAAACTTCCGCTTTCATAAAAATCCCTTTTTTAGGATTAACTCTTATTTAGGAGTAAATGTTATTACTTAGCTTTACCTTATTAAGTACTTTAATCATATTAATAAGGCCTTGACTCTTTTTTAAGATTGAATTTGCACAATTTGTAACTTGGCTAGCTTGAATGTCCTCAATTAGCCCATTTAGTACTTCTTTCATCTTTTGGCTTTAGTTTGTGTTATTGGACTTCTGGAATGTGCAATGGACTTCTTGCATCCTTTAAAGCCTTCCACACATCATCTCCAAGTTTCTCATCATGATGCATCTATCTCAACAATCTTTAAGGCATCAAAATGGGAAATAGTTAAACATGGTAGCTTTTTGCTTGAGCCTTTATTCTTTTAACAATAGTTATATGTCTATCCATCCATATCAAAGGATTCTTTTGAAATCTTTTAAATAAAGGTTTAGCATTATAAGATAAATTATGCTAAATTTTGAAATATAATTAAAACTTCCCAAAATTGTTGCAATTGTTGTTCATCTCTAATTTCTTCAGGAAATTTTAAGGTAAATTCAATTGCTCAATCAATCAAAATAATAGTTCCATTCTCTATTAAGCGACCAAAAAATCTAATCTTGGTTTGGCATAACTTCAACTTTTAATTGGTGATGCTAGCGCAGCTTTTGTCATGGCATCTAGAAAGATAATATTAAACAAGACTAATACATCATAGATATAAATGCTAAACAAGTATTAAATATTTTATTCATAATTTTCTAAAATTTAGAAAGAGTAAGTTTTAACTTGAATGAAATGACATTCCATTCATAGTGTCCAAATGGAATAGTGAATATTGTTTTATATTTATCCTTTTCATGAACCTTGATTTGTCAATACTCGAACTTTATATCAAATTTGGAAAACATCTTGGCTTCATAAAGGCTACTTAACAAGTCTTTTTTATTAGCTATCAAATATTTAAACCATATTAAAAAATTATTTAAAGGTTTATAAGTAATGACTAATCTTGGAACACCTTGTTCTAACTCAATTGCGTTTTGACATAAAAGGATGAACAACTCCATAGGCTATGGCTTTTCCTAATAAACCCTTTATTCAAGAGATCTTCTATCTCTCTTTGCAGATCTCTAAGTACCTTGGTTCTATAGCTATGGGCATAGACTTAGTGGGAATTTGACTTTCATTAAAAGTCTTTTCATATGGTAATTCCATTATATGTTTCTTTCTATTCTTGAAGGCCATAGGAATCGCCCCTATACCCAAGTTAGACGAACGATTTGCACGTCAATATCGCTACGGACCTCCACCCGAGTTTCCTCTGGCTTCGCCCCGCTTAGGCATAGTTCACCATCTTTCGGGTCCCGACAGGCATGCTCTCACTCAAACCCTTCACAGAAGATCAAGGTCGGTCGGCGGTGCAACCCTCGAGGGGATCCCGCCGGGTCAACTTCCTTGCGCCTTACGAGTTTACTCGCCCGTTGACTCACACACGTGTCAGACTCCTTGGTCCGTGTTTCAAGATGGGCCGAATGGGGAGCCCGCGGGCCAACGCCAGGAGCGCATGGTTGCCGAGGCACGCCGTGACGGCGCGCACTGTGCCCATGATCGCGAGGGTGATGTCTCCTCGAGCGTTTCGAGGGCCCGGGCTTTGGACGCCCCCGCAATCCGCGTCGGTCCGCACCCCGAGCCGATTGGCGGACCGGCTCGCGCCGTTCCGCATCCGACCATGGCGCATCGCCGGCCCCCATCCGCTTCCCTCCCGACAATTTCAAGCACTCTTTGACTCTCTTTTCAAAGTCCTTTTCATCTTTCCCTCGTGGTACTTGTTCGCTATCGGTCTCTCGCCCGTATTTAGCCTAGGATGGAATTTACCGCCCAATTGGGGCTGCATTCCCAAACAACCTGATTCGCAGATAGCGCCTCGTGGTGCGACAGGGTCCGGGCACGACAGGGCTCTCACCCTCTCCAGCGCCCCCTTCCAGGGGACTTGGGCCGGGTCCGCCACTGAGGACACTTCTCCATACTACAATTCGGATGCCGCGGGCACCCGAATATATGAGCAAATTAAAGCCTTCATTTTCTCTTGTAAGCCATTTATGTGTAATAACCTTGTCAATGAGGTTAACATATTGAAGAGATTCTAATTCAATCTCTTCTTATAGTAGGAGAAAAGGTAATGACTATCTCGAGGTGGGTCCCAAAGGGTTCTTTGCTTTATAAAAGCTTTTAATGTTAGGCATTTTTGTGGTAAAATTTGGAAAATAAGAGAACCAAATAAGTCCATCACTTAAACTTGATTCTACCACTCTTGATAAAGAGTCATCGAAATGATTATGTCTTTTATCTTCAACATAAATAATTGTTGAGTTATTTAAACCCAATCTAGTGGCAGGTTTTAGTATTACTTACACCATTCCAATATGAACATTATTATCTAGAAAGGCTTATTATCTAGAAATGAGGTGACAACATCACTACAAAGATGATTGAGACTATCAAGATAATTGGCTTTTCTTATAAGTATGTAATGGTTGTATTTATAAATAATAAGATTGTCTATTCATTTCCTCCTATCAAAGCTACTTGCAATGCAAGGACTCATTCCCAAAAAATCATCTTGAAATTAACTTTTGTGTCCTTAACAAACGTTACATTCATTTTAAACAACATGTTTATACACATTTAGTAATTTAAGTCCTTTCAATTCCATCAAACAAAGGAGTCGTTAATCATTATTTGTTTTTCTTTCAATTATGTAATGGTTCAATTCCTAAATAAAGACATCTCTTTATTTCCCCCTCACAAAGCTCCTCCTTTCATTGTAAGAACTCACCTTTGGAACTTGTTGTTGATAATGTATTCTTTATTAACAACAACTGTGATCTTAGTAAGTTATTTATAGCTAATAACAACGTCAATGAGGTAACATATTGAAGAGATTCTAACTCCTTCTCTTTTAAAGAATTATCTAAGATATTTTCTTCTTCGATTTACTTTAAGAATATAAAAAGAGGTTAGAGTTAATTACTCTACTATTAAAAAAGAAGTTCATACTATAGTTTTGTGCATTCAAAAATTTAACAATACATTCATTAACAAAGGAGTATGAGGTTAAACCTAGAAAGATAATCTCAACCCCAAACAATACATTCATTCAAATCCACTTTAATGTCATAGCACATTGATTTTTTATGTACTATTAAGAATAATTATACTCAGTTTCAGCCTAATGAAGTTGCATGATGTTATCCTAAAGATAATGTGTATCCTTATATTAATATGAAGGATTGTTGTATTATTAGTAAATTCTACATGAAACAAGCGTAATGGTTTTTGAACCTATAGAGAGAGGCATTGGAACAAACTATGGTTATGGAGAATGGGTGTATGTCAAGTTTAATGTAAAGAAAATTCTTTATCCTGAAGACTAGCTAGTGCCATTAAAGACCTCAGAGAATTATGGAAGGTTAAAACCTACAATTATTTTGACTATATTAAAGCATGAAAAAAAGCACTATTATATGAAAACATGCATAAGAAATTAAGTTGGTTCATTTAGATCCACTTTCTGAATGACCCAAAGAGATTTCCCAATCAGTTTAAGGTTGAAGTGTTGTTAAAATTTTAATCTAATTTCAAAAAACCTTTACGCATCCCATCTTCTTTGAATTGCTTTGGGATTCCAGCATCGACAATCAATGTATCCTCATATAATATAATAATATTTTCCATTTAAGAACATACCTTTTAAATAGATATTTGCTAGATGGCAAGGAATATTATTTGTATTTGATTTTGACATTAAGTTTATTAAAGGAAAATTAAACTCTCTCCTTGATTTTCTAACTCATTAGTTTTTGTAGGGATTTGGATGAGTAAAATACCCTTAATACAAGGGCCCCAATCCCCAATAAGGTCAATTATTTCACTAGCTAAAGATGCATCAAGTTAAAAAATAACAGAAGTTTATAAAGGTTGGGAAGATGCTTATGAGTGTGCTTGAGACAAAACATTGATGTATCCTTTAATCCCAAGTACAATGGCTTTTGATGGGTTATTAAGAATAATTACACTTAGTTTTTATCCTAATGAGGTCTCATAACTTTATCTTAAAGATAATATGTATCCTCATACAAATACAAATGATTGCTTATATTATCAATAGATTTTGGATAAAATAAACTTAATGGTTATTAAACGCATATAAAGATGCACTAGAACAAGCCATGGTTATAGAGAATGGACACATACCAAGTTTAAGGTAAAGAAAATTCTTTATCTTAAAGATTGGCAAAGTGACCTATTTGTCACTGTAGACCTCAAAAAATGGTGGAAGGTTAAAGTTTACAATTATTTTGACTATATTGAAACATAGGAAAGAGCATTGTTATATGAAAAGAGGGAAAAGAAATTTAGTTGGTTCATTTAGACCCACTTTTCAAATGATCCGAAGAGATTTCCCAATTGGTTTAATGTGTAGTTCTTTAAATGGGGATTGCATCCCATAACCTTACCCAATAATATAAGAAACGTTTATGAATAGTTTTGTGAAAAAAAATGTTGAGGTTAAAGACATATTACTGTTGTTTGCCTCTTCCTACCATTAAGTGAGACTATACCATTATGGCCAACAAGCTACCGTGTTAGATATATGGATATTAAACATGTTCCATGGTTAGTTAGATGAATTAACATTCACTAATAGAAAAAATAACTTTTTTAAAGATGGCATTTATATGGCCAAGGGAATAATTAGCCTAAATGGTCCTAGGACTACACTAGAACCTATTGTATCTATATAAGGGAGAAATTACTTGAAATGATGACATCATTACTTCAAAGTGAACCCACTCTATAAGAGAGTCATACTTAGCTAGAAAGTAGTTTGAATCAAAAGGATGATATTATGTAGGATTCACAAGACCCTTATAAGGTGTAAAAGTGATAAAGTTACATTTGGTGATAAAACTACAAAGATGCCCAACATTAAAAGCTTTTAGAAAGCAAAGAATCTCTCAATTTTTATAAAGTAAGGAACCCTTTGGGACCCACCTTGAGACAATCATTACCTTTTATCCTATTATAAGAAGAGATGCTTTAGTAAGGAAAATCAAAGTCTAGTTTTCTTCTGTTTTTCTTCTTGTGAAAACCTTGTATCCTCTATAAAATATTCAAGCTTGTATCAACAATCAATAAAAGCTATCATTTTATAAGTTCTATAACTTTTAACTTAGTTTTTATAGTATTGTTATTTGCTATTTAACATTGTTGTTTGATATATTGTTAATGAATTAATGAATGCTATATTGTTAATGAATGGTATCTAGCCATTGTTATGATAATTGAAATCCCAATTCACATTGTCATTGTTGGCTTGTTTTAGTAAAAGAAGACTTTTAGAGAATTGGCATAAATGGTTAATAATGATATTATGCAGATCAATGGATAGGCCAAGACCTACTTGACTCTCTTGTAGTAGTAGTAATCATAGTGTTAAAAGAAATAGAACTGAACTCTACACCAGATATTGTAAGTTATGGTGTGGTCTTAGGACCATTTAAGCTAATTATTCTCTTAGTGGTATAAACATTGTCTTCAAAGAAGCTAAATTGTTCCCACGAACAATAGTTCATACGTCTATCTAACACACTAGCCTATTTGGCCATGGCATATGATACCAAGAGGTGAACAACAATAAGAGGTTTTTATCCTCATCATTTTTTTCACAAAACTATTAATAAATATTTGCTACCTTATTAGGTAAGGTTATGAGATGTAATCGCCATTTGAAAACTACATTTTAAACCAATTAGGAAATCTCTTTGAGTCATTCAAAAAATGGATCTAAATGAACCAACTAAATTTCTAGAGCATGTTTCAATATAACAATGCTCTTTCCCATGCTTGGGTATAGTCAAAATAATTGTAGGTTTTCACCATCTACCATTCTTTGAGGTCTTTAGTGGCAAATAGGTCACCTTGCTAGTCTTGAAGATATAGAACTTTCTTTACCTTAAACATTGCATGCCCCTTAATGCAGCCTGCATCACCGCATCTCTCACCAACAAGCTCTCATCAGCAAGTTCAACAATGTTTGCTCAGCCAAGAAGATCAGCTCGCATTCAAGCTCATCAGTCTTCTTGACAGGTCCATGACCACAAGATTCTCATAATTGACTTTCCATAACTAACAAGATTCTCATCGTTGACTCTGTCATTTCCTGTATATTGAAAATATTCTATTTTGATAATCTTTCTTTATTGGCTCCTAATTCCTAGACTTGATTTAAATTGTGGGAAACTTTGAAAGTATTCTATTTTGATAATCTTTCTTTATTAGCTCTTAGTTCCTATGCTTGATTAAAGTCTTTTCATTATCTTTTGCTTTGCTTTAAAACGCAATCAATATTATGTAGAATTGGATGAATGAAATTGCTTTGGGTATTCTTTTGAACCTCAAAGAGTTCATACCCATGAAAACCTAGAAGAGTTTTTCTCTCCATCCTTGAAGAGTTGGAGCTTTTCAAAGTTTATAGAAGAATTGATGCCCCACTAACTTAATTGGAATCCTAAAAGAGCAACCATTGAAGTCCCTCCTCATTTTAATGTTTTGACCAGTTCTATTTTGTTCACTTCTTCCCCTAAATTGATAACTTTGCAGCACTTATCTGCCAAAAATCAAAACATGTAATTTGTAAATCTACAAGTCCTTGTTCATTTGTAATTGCAGTCACTCCATTTAACCCATTAATTGAGAGATACAGTCATTTTCCTAACGACATGCAAAACTAAAATTTCCACTCGAATTTCTACAAGTCACTTTCCCGATCCTTTTTTATTTTTGACTTAATCACAAAGTTTTTGGCTACATAATTTGGTATCAAAGCTTTGGAGGAGAGGACAATGCCTCCGAGACAAGCCAGATGTTGAGATGGCAAAGCCATTCCATTAAATGAAGTGCACACACTTGCTGAGAATTTACAACATATGGAACAACAAATTGATGCCTTGACTTGAGAAGTATAGCATCTAAGGGCTAAAGCAAACAGCCCTCCATTCCATTTTAGAACTGAAGAATTTAATGGTGATTCCTCTTCTTCAAAAAGTGTTAAGTCTTTTCCCTGAAGGAGGAATGCTCATTTTTGTGCCCAATAATTTTGTGAACCAGATTGGGAAAAGGAAAGGAAGAGGGATATTCTACAATTTTTAGGTACTGATTCTACTAATGAAATTGTTGATCGATCGACCCTTGTAAATGAAGTCTCTAAGTATAGAAAAATCCCAGATGATCATCATGCTAGTATCATTGCTATGTGATTTTGAGGCAAGGTCGTAGCTTGGTGGCAACAAGAGAAACAAACTCACTAATCTATTGGTAAGGCTCCAATCACTTCATGGTGAAACATGGAGGACAAGATTCAAAAGTATTTCCTTCCAAAAGGATACAAAAGAGAGCTCTACCAAAGGTACCAAAATCTGAGGCAATGTACATAATTAGTAGACCAATACACTAATAAGTTCAACAAATTGGTGATTTGTAACAATATTCCAGACTTGGAAGAGATGCTTGTGAGCAAGTATTTGAATGGTCTTCAACTTCATATCCAAGATTCCTTAGAAGTCCTTAACATTTGGGATTTGAGGGGGTTCACATCAACAAGCACTCAGAGTGGAGCATTCTTGCTCTAGAAGGCTGCAAACCTCTACTTTGCTGAACCAAGAAATGAGGAGTGCCACCCGTACTGCCAAAGTCACTAAAATTTCAGCACAACCTGATAGTAAGCTCCCTACTATACCCAATCTTTCAAAGCAACCCAACACAGCTGGTATGCATTATTATTCTTGTAGGGAGGTCAATCATTGTGCTAACAATTGTCGATTCAATAAAAATCAACCAACTGACAAAGCTTTTTTGTGTGGATAATGAGTTTGATGATGATGAGAAGGAGCCATGCAAAGAAGAGTAGAAAGATGATGAAGTTGCAGTGGAAGATGAACAAATTGTACATGCTGAAACCTGCGCTTACTACTTATAATATTCATCGACAAAGGTGGATTTTATACAATTGAGTCTATTAGTTGTATTTTCATTCAATTAATATTTTCAAATATTATGTTTTATCCACCATTCAAAATGCAATGATATTAACAATAAATTTAATAATCAAAACATTGCATTTTCTCAACATTTAAAATTTTAAAATCATATAGGGATAAATCCATAGTTAATAATTAGTTGAATTTAAATTTTGTAATTTGTTTAATTGTCTTCTTTGCAACAATGCAATTTGAAATAATTTATATAATTTTTGTTTACAAACTTATTATTTAAGAAAAAGTAAATATAATGGACTCTAATAAGAAGTTTTCTCACTCCCCTCAAGTGCAATATGGTTAACCCAAGATTGAAACTTGCAATTACTATTTATAATATTCATGCACAAAGGTATATTTTATACAATTAAGTCCATTACTTGTATTTTTGTTCAATTAAAATTTTCAAATATTATGTTTTACCCACCATTCAAAATGCAATGACATTAACAATAAATTTAATAATCAAAACATTGCATTTTCTAAACATTTAAAATTTTAAAGTCCTATAGGGATAAATCCTTAGTTAATAATCAGTTGAATTTAAATTTTTTAATTTTTTTAATTGTCTTTTTTTTCTGTAATACAATTTGAAATAATTTATATTTTTTTTCTACCAACATATTACCTAAGAAAAAGTAAATAAAACGGACTCTAACAAAAAGTTTCCCCACTCCCTTCAAGAGCAATATGGTTGACTCAAGATTGAAACTTACGATTATTAGTCGTAATATTAATGCACAAAGGTATATTTTATACAATTGATTTCATTACTTGTATTTTTGTTCAATTAAGATTTTCAAATATTATGTTTAACCCACCCCATTCAAAATGCAATGACATTAATAATAAATTTAATAATCAAAATATTGCATTTTATCAACATTTGAAATTTTAAAGTCCTATAGGGATAAATCCAAAGTTAATAATCTGTTGAATTTAAATTTTGTAATTTTTTTAATTGTCTTCTTTGCAACAATACAATTTGAAATAATTTATATAATTTTTGTCTACAAACTTATTATTTAAGAAATAGCAAATATAATGGACTTTAATAAGAAGTTTCCCCACCCCCCTCAATTGTAATATGGTTAACCCAAGATTGGAACTTGCGATTACTACTTATAATATTCAAGCACAAAGGTGTATTATATACAATTGAGTCCATTACTTGTATTTTTGTTCAATTAAAATTTTCAAATATTATGTTTCACCCACCATTCAAAATGCAATGGCATTAATTATTAATTCAATAAGCAAAACATTGCATTTTCTCAACATTTAAAATTTTAAAGTTCTATAGGGATAAATCTATAATTAATAATCAGTTGAATGTAAATTTTGTAATTTTTTGAATTGTCTTTTTTGCCATAATGCAATGTGAAATAATTTATATAATTTTTGTCTACCAACATATTAGTTAAGAAAAACCAAATAAAATGGACTCTAATAAAAAGTTTCCCCACTCCCCTCAGGAGAAATATGGTTGACCCAAGATTGAAACTTTTTACTACATATAATATTTATCCACAAAGGTGTATTTTATACAATTGAGTCCAATATTTGTATTTTTGTTTAATTAAGGTTTTCAAATGTTATGTCTTATTTTCTATTCAAAATGCAATGACATTAATAATAAATTTAATAATCAAAACAAAGCATTTTCTCAACTTTTAGAATTCTTAGGTCCTACAGGGATAAATCCACAGTTAATAATTAGTTGAAATTAAATTTTGTAATTTTTTTAATTGTCTTGTTTGCCACAATGCAATTTGAAATAATTTATATAATTTTTGTCTACAAACTTATTACTTAAGAAAAAGCTAACAAAAAGGACTCTATTAAGAAGTTTCTCTATTCCCTTCAAGAGCTATAAGGTTCATCCAAGATTGAAACTTGCGAATACTACAAATAATATTCATTCACAAAAATGTATTTTATACAATTGAGTCCATTACTTGTATTTTTGTTCAACTAATATTTTCAAATGTTATGTTTTACTCACCATTCAAAATGCAATGACATTAAAAATAAATTTAATAATCAAAACATTGTCTTTTCTCAACTTTTAGAATTTTCAGGTTCTATAGGGATAAATTCGTTGTTCATAATTAGTTGAAATTAAATTTTGTAATTCTTTTAATTTTCTTTTTGCCACAATGCAATTTGAAATAATTTATATAATTTTTGTCTACCAACATATTACTTAAGAAAAAGCAAATAAAATATATTCTAATAAAAAGTTTACCCATTCCCCTCAAGAGCTATATGGTTGACTCAATATTGAAACTTGCAATTATTAGTCATAATATTGATGCACAAAGGTATATTTTATACAATTGAGTCTATTACTTGTATTGTTGTTCAATTAAGATTCTCAAAAATTATGTTTAACCCACCATTCAAAATGCAATGACATTAACAATAAATTTAATAATCAAAATATTGCAGTTTCTCAACTTTTAGAATTTTTAGGTCCTACCGGGATAAATCCACTGTTCATAATCAATTGAAATTAAATTTTGTAATTTTTTTAATTGTCTTCTTTGCCACAATGCAATTTGAAATAATTTAAATAATTTTTATCTGCAAACTTATTACTTAAGAAAAAGCAAGCAAAAAGGACTCCAATAAGAACTTTCTCTATTCCCCTCAAGAGCTATAAGGTTCATCCAAGATTGAAGCTTGCGAATACTACAAATAATATTCATTCACAAAAGTGTATTTTATGCAATTGAGTCCATTACTTGTATTTTTGTTCAACTGATATTTTCAAATGTTATGTTTTACTCACCATTCAAAATGCAATGACATTAAAAATAAATTTAATAATCAAAACATTGCATTTTCTCAACTTTTAGAATTTTCAGGTCCTCTAGAGATAAATCCATTGTTCATAATAAGTTGAATTTATATTTTGTAATTTTTGTAATTGCCTTCTTTGCCACTATGCAATTTGAAATAATTTATATAATTTTTGTCTATAAACTTATTACTTAATAAAAAAAACAAATAAAATGGACTCTAATAATAAGTTTTCCCACTCCCCTCAAGAGCAATAAGGTTCACCTAAGATTGA
>JAHOYR010006034.1:37766-53039 GCA_023213295.1 Bruguiera hainesii
AAATAATTTATATAATTTTTGTCTACAAACTTATTACCTAAAAAAAAGCAAATAAAATTCATTCTAATAAGAAGTTTCTCTACTCCCCTTAAGAGCAATAAGGTTCACCCAAGATTAAATCTTGCGATTACTACATATAATATACATCCACAAAGGTGTATTTTATACAATTGAGTCCATTACTCAGGTCCAATAGGGATAAATCAATTGTCCATAATCAATAAAAATTAAATTTTTTAATTTTTTAATTGTCTTTTATATTAAAATACAATTTGAAATAATTTATATAATTTTTGTCTACAAACTTATTACATAAGAAAAAGCAAATAAAATGGACTCTAATAAGAAGTTTCCCCACTCCCCTCAAGTGCAATATGGTTGACCCAAGATTGAAATTTGCGATTACTACTTATAATATTCATCCACAAAAGTGTATTTTATACAATTGAGTCCATTACTTGTATTTTTGTTCTATTGAGATTTTCAAATATCATGTTTTACTCACCATTCAAAATACAATGGCATTAACAATAAATTTAATAATCAAAATATTGCATTTTCTGAACATTTAAAATTTTAAAGTCCTATAAGGATAAATTCATAGATAATAATCAGTTGAAATTAAATTTTGTAATTTTTTTAGTTGTCTTCTTAGCCACAATGCAATTTGAAATAATTTATATAATTTTTGTCCACAAACTTATTACTTAAGAAAAAGAAAGTAAAATGGACTCTAATAAGAAGATTCTCTACTCCCCTCAAGGGCAATAAGGTTCACCTAAGATTGAAACTTGCGATTACTGCATATAATTTTCATCCACAAAAGTGTATTTTTTAGAATTGAGTCCATTACTTGTATTTTTGTTCAATTAATATTTTCAAATGTTATGTTTTGTTCACCATTCAAAATATAATGATATTATCAATTAATTTAATAATCAAAACATTGCATTTTCTCAACTTTTAGAAGTCTCAGGTCCTATAAGGATAGATCTATTGTTCATAATCAGTTGAAATTAAATTTTGTAATTATTTTAATTATCTTCTTTGCCACAATGCAATTTGAAATAATTTATATAATTTTTATCAACAAACTTTTTACTTAAGAAAAAGCAAATAAAATGGACTCTAATAAGAAGTTTCTCGACTCCCCGCATGTGCAATAAGGTTGACCTAAGATTGAAACTTTCGATTACAACATATAATATTCATCCACAAAAGTGTATTTTATACAATTAAATCCATTACTTGTATTTTTGTTCAATTAAGATTTTCAAATGTTATATTTTACTCACCATTCAAAATACAATGACATTACCAATAAATTTAATAATAAAAACTTTGCCTATTTTGAACTTTTAGAACTTTCAGGACCTATTGGGATAAATCCATTTTTCATAATGAGTTGAATTTAAATTTTGTAATTTTTTTAATTGTCTACTTTGCGACAATGCAAATGACAATGCAATTTGAAATAATTAATATAATTTTTGTCTACAAACTTATTACCTAAGAAAAAGCAAATAAAATGGCCTCTAATAAAAAGTTTTCCCACTCCCCTCAAGTGTAATATGGTTAACCTAAGATTGAAACTTGTGATTACTACTTATAATATTCATCAACAAAAGTGTATTTTATATAATTGAATCCATTACTTGTATTTTTATTCAATTGAGATTTCCAAATATTATGTTTTACTCACCATTCAAAATGTAATGACATTAATAATAAATTTAATAACCAAAACATTTCATTTTCTGAACATTTAAAATTTTAAAGTCATATAGGGAGAAATCCATAGTTAATAATCTGTTCATTTTAAATTTTGTAATTTTTTTAATTGTCTTTTTTGCCACAATGCAATTTGAAATAATTTATATAATTTTTGTCTACCAACATATTATTTAAGAAAAAGCTTTTTTTAATGGACTCTAATAAAAAGTTTCCCCGCTCCCCCCAAGTGCAATATGGTTGGCCCAAAATTCAAACTTGTGATTACTACATATAATATTCATCCAGAAAAGTGTATTTTATAGAATTGAGTCCATTAATTGTATTTTTGTTCAATTGAGATTTTCAAATGTTATGTTTTACGCACTATTCAAAATACAATGACATTGACAATAAATTTAATAACCAAAATATTGCATTTTATGAACATTTAAAATTTTAAAGTCCTATAGAGATAAATCCATAGTTAATAATTAGTTGAAATTAAATTTTGTAATTTTTCTAATTGACTTTTTTGCCGCAATGCAATTTGAAATAATTTATATAATTTTTGTCTACAAACTTATTACTTAAGAAAATGCAAGTAAAATGGACTCTAAGAAGAATATTCTCTACTCCCCTCAAGAGTAATAAGGTTTACCCAAGATAGAAACTTGCGATTACTACATATAATATTCATTCACAAAATGCATTTTATACAATTCAGTCCATTATTTGTATTTTTGTTCAATTGAGATTTCCAAATGTTATGTTTTACTCACCATTGAAAATGCAATGATATTAACGATAAATTTAATAATCAAAACATTCCCTTTTCTCAACTTTTAAAATTTCCAGGTCCTATAGGGATAAATCCATTGTTGATAATCTGTTGAATTTAAATTTTGTAATTTTTTTAATTGTCTTCTTTGCGACAATGCAATTTGAAATAATTTATATAATTTTTGTTTAAAAACTTATTACTTAAGAAAAAGAAAATAAAATGGAATCTAATAAGAAGTTTCCCCACTCCCCTCAAGTGCAATATGGTTGACCAAAGATTGAAACTTGCGATTACTACTTATAATATTCATCCACAAAAGTGTAATTTATACAATTGAGTCCATTACTTGTATTTTTGTTCAATTGAGATTTTCAAATATTATGTTTTACTCACCATTCAAAATGCAATAGTATTAACAATAAATTTAATAATCAAAACATAACATTTTTTGAACATTTAAAATTTGAAAGTCCTATAAGGATAAATCCATAGTTAATAATTAGTTGAAACTAAATTTTGTAATTTTTTTAATTTACTTCTTTGCCACAATGCAATTTGAAATAATTTATATAATTTTTGTCCACAAACTTATTGCGTAAGAAAAAACAAATAAAATGGATTCTATGAAGAAGTTTCTCTACTCCCCTGAAGAGCAATAAGGTTCACCCAAGATTGAAACTTCAGATTACTACAGATTTTCAAATGTTATGTTTCACTCACCATTCAAAATGTAATGACATTAGCAATAAATTTAATAATCAAAGCTTTGCCTTTTCTTAATTTTAGAATTTTTAGGTCTTATAGGGATAAGTCCATTGTTCATAATTAGTTAAAATTAAATTTTATAATTTTTTTAATTCTTCTCTTTGCCACAATGCAATTTGAAATAATTTATATAATTTTTGTCTACAAACTTATTACTTTAGAAAAAGCAAATAAAATGGACTCAAATAAGATGTTTCTTTTCTCCCCTCAAGAGCAATAAGCTTCACCCAAGATTGAAACTTGCGATTACTACATATAATATTCATTTACAAAAGTGTAATTTAAACAATTGAGTCCATTACTTGTATTTTTGTTTAATTAAGATTTTCAAACGTTATGTTTTACTCACCATTTAAAATGCAATGACATCAAAATAATTTTAATAATCAAAACATTGCATTTTCTCAAGTTTTAGAATTCTTAGGTCCTATAGAGATAAATCAATTGTTTGTAATCACTTGAAATTAAATTTTGTAATTTTTTAATTGTCTTCTTTGCGACAATCCAATTTGAAATAATTTATATAATTTTAGTCCATAAGCTTATTACTTAAGAAAAAGCAAATAAAATGGATTCTAATGAAAAGTTTCTCTACTCTATTGAAGTGCAATAAGGTTCACCCAAGATTAAAGCTCGGGATTATTACATATAATATTCATTCACAAAAGTTTATTTTATACAATTCAGTGTACTATTTGTTCAAATGTTATGTTTCACTCACCATTCAAAATGCAACGACATTAATAATAAATTTAATAATCAAAACATTCCATTTTCTCAACTTTTAGAATTTTCAGGACCTATAAGGATAAATCCATAGTTAATAATTAGTTGAAATTAAATTTTGTAATTCTTTTAGTCGTCATCTTTGCCACAATGCAATTTGAAATAATTTATATAATTTTTGTCTACAAGCATATTACTTAAGAAAAAGCAAATAAAATGGACTCTAATAGGAAGTTTCTCTACTCCCCTCAAGAGCAATAAGGTTCACCCAAGATTGAAGCTTACGGTTACTACATAACATATTTATCTACAAAAGTGTATTTTATACAATTGAGTCTATTACTTGTATTTTTGTTCAATTGAGATTTTCAAATGTTATGTTTTACTCACCATTCAAAATGGAATGACATTAATAATAAATTTAACAATCAAAACATTGCATTTTCTCAACTTTTAGAATTTTTAGGTCCTATAGGGATAAATCCATAGTTAATAATCAGTTAAAATTAAATTTTGTAATTTTTTTAATTGTCTTCCTTGCCACAATGCAATTTGAAATAATTTGTATAATTGTTGTCCACAAACTTATTATTTAAGATAAAGCAAATAAAATGGACTCTAATAAGAAGTTTCTCTACTCCCCTCAAGAGCAACAAGGTTCACCCAAGATTAAAGCTTGTGGTTACTACATAACATATTCATCTACAAAGGTGTATTGTATATAATTGAGTCTGTTACTTGTACTTTTGTTCATAATTAGTTGACAAAAGATTGAAACTTGCGATTACTACTTGTAATATTCATTCACAAAAGTGTATTTCATACAATTCAGTCCATTACTTGTATCTTTGTTTAATTAAGATTTTCAAATGTTATGTTTTACTCACCATTGAAAATGCAATAACATTAACAATAAATTTAATAATCAAAACATTCCCTTTTCTTAACTTTTAGAATTTTCAGGTCCTATAGAGATAAATCCATATAAATCCATTATTCATAATCAATTGACAAAAGATTGAAACCTGCGATTACTACTTGTAATATTCATCCACAAAAGTGTATTTTATACAATTGAGTCCATTACTTGTATTTTTGTTCAATTGAGATCTGCAAATATTATGCTTTACTCTCCATTCAAAATGTAATGACATTAACAATAAATTTAATAACCAAAACACTTCATTTTCTGAACATTTAAAATTTTAAAGTCCTATAGAGAGAAATCCATAGTTAATAATCTGTTGAATTTAAATTTTGTAATTTTTTTTATTGTCTTTTTTGCCACAATGCAATTTGAAATAATTTATATAATTTTTGTCTACCAACATATTATTTAAGAAAATGCAAATAAAATGGACTCTAGTAAGAAGATTCGCTACTCCCCTCAAGGGTAAAAAGGTTCACCTAATATAAAAGCTTGCGATTACTACATATAATATTCATCAACAAAAGTGCATTTTATACAATTAAATCCATTACTTGTATTTTTATTCAATTGAGATTTGCAAATATTATGTTTTACTCACCATTCAAAATGTAATGACATTAAAAATAAATTTCATAACCAAAACATTTCATTTTCTGAACATTTAAAATTTTAAAGTCCTATAAGGAGAAAAACATAGTTAATAATCTATTGAATTTAAATTTTATAATTTTTTTCATTAAGTTTTTTGCCATAATGCAATTTGAAATAATTTATATAATTTTTGTCTGCCAACATATTATTTAAGAAAAAGCAAATAAAATGGACTCTAATAAACAGTTTCCCACTCTCCCCAAGTGCAATATGGTTGACCCAAGATTGAAACTTGCGAATACTACTTATAATATTCATTCAGAAAAGTGTATTTTATACAATTGAGTCCATTACTTGTATTTTTATTCAATTGAGATTTTCAAATGTGATGTTTTACGCACTATTCAAAATGCAGTGACATTGACAATAAATTTAATAACCAAAACATTGCATTTTCTGAACATTTAAAATTTTAAAGACCTATAGGGATAAATCCATAGTTAATAATCAGTTGAAATTAAATTTTGTAATTTTTTTAATTGACTTATTTGCGGCAATACAATTTGAAATAATTCATATAATTTTTGTCTACAAACTTATTACTTAAGAAAAAGCAAGTAAAATGGACTCTAATAAGAAGATTCTCTACTCCCCTCAAGAGTAATAAGGTTCACTCAAGATAGAAACTTGCGATTACTACATATAATATTAATTCACAAAAGTGTATTTTGTACAATTCAGTCCATTACATGTATTTTTATTCAATTGAGATTTTCAAATGTTATGTTTTACTCACCATTGAAAATGCAATAACATTAACAATAAATTTAATAATCAAAACATTGCCTTTTCTCAACTTTTAGAAGTTTCAGGTCCTATTGGAATAAATTCATTGTTCATAATGTGTTAAATTTAAATTTTGTAATTTTTCTAATTGTCTATTTTACCACAATGCAATTTGAAATAATTTATATAATTTTTGTCTACAAACTTATTACTTAAGAAAAAGCAAGTAAAATGGACTCTAATAAGAAGATTCTCCACTCCCCTCAAGAGTAATAAGGTTTACCCAAGATAGAAACTTGCGATTACTACATATAATATTCATTCACAAAAGTGTATTTTATACAATTCAATCAATTACTTGTATTTTTGTTCAATTGAGATTTTCAAATGTTATGTTTTACTCACCATTGAAAATGCAATGACATTAACAATAAATTGAATAATCAAAACATTCCCTTTTCTCAACTTTTAGTATTCTCAGGTCCTATAAGGATAAATCCATTTTTCATAATCAATTGAAATTAAATTTTGTAATTTTTTTAATTGTCTTTTTTGCCACAATGCAATTTGAAATAATTTATATAATTTTTCTCTACAAACTTATTACATAAGAAAAAGAAAATAAAATGGACTCAAATAAGAAGTTTCTCTTCTCCCCTCAAGAGCAATATGGTTCAGCGAACATTGAAACTTGCAATTACTAAATATAATATTCATCCACAAAAATGTATTTTATATAATTGTGTTCATTGCTTGTATTTTTGTTGGTTTAAGATTTTCAAATGTTATGTTTTACTCACCATTCAAAATGCAATCGCATTAAAAATAAATTTAACAATCAAAACATTGCATTTTCTCAACTTTTAGAACTTTCAGGTCCTTTTTTTTAATTGTCTACTTTGCGACAATGCAATTTGAATTAATTTATATAATTTTTGTCTACAAACTTATTACTTAACAAAAAGCAAGTAAAACGGACTATAATAAGAAGATTCTCTACTCCCCACAAGAGTAATAAGGTTCACCCAAGATAGAAACTTGCGATGACTACATATAATATTCATTCGCAAAAGTGTATTTTATACAATTCAGTCCACTACTTGTATTTTTATTCAATTGAGATTTTAAAATGTTATGTTTTACTCACCATTGAAAATGCAATGACATTAACAATAAATTTAATAATCAAAACTTTGCCTTTTCTCAACTTTTAGAACTTTCAGGTCCTATTGGGATAAATCTATTGTTCATAATGAGTTGAATTTAAATTTTGTAATTTTTTTAATTGTCTACTTTGCGACAATGTAATTTCAAATATTTTATATAATTTTTGTCTACAAACTTATTACTTAAGAAAAAGCAAGTAAAATGGACTCTAGTAAGAAGATTCTCTACTCCCCTCAAGAATAATAAGGTTCACCCAAGATAGAAACTTGTGATGACTACATATAATATTGATCCGCAAAAGTGTATTTTATACAATTTAGCCAATTACTTGTATTTTTGTTTAATTGAGATTTTCAAACGTTATGTTTTACTCACCATGGAAAATGCAATGATATTAACAATAAATTTAATAATCAAAACCTTGGCTTTTCTCAACTTTTAGAACTTTCATGTCTTATTGGGATAAGTCCATTATTTATAATGAGTTGAATTTAAATTTTGTAATTTTTTTAATTGTCTACTTTGCGACAATGTTATTTGAAATAATTTATATAATTTTTATCTATAAACTTATTACTTAAGATAAAGCAAGTAAAATGGACTCTAGTAAGAAGATTCTCTACTCCCCTCAAGAGTAATAAGGTTCACCTAAGATAGAAACTTGTGAGTACTACATCTAATTTTCATTCACAAAGGTGTATTTTATATAATTCAGTCCATTACTTGTGATTTTGTTCAATTGAGATTTTCAAATGTTATGTTTTACTTACCATTGAAAATGCAATGACATTAATAATAAATTTAATAATCAAAACTTTGCCTTTTCTCAACTTTTAGAACTTTTAGGTTCGATAGGCATAAATCCATTTTTCATAATGAGTTGAATTTAAATTTTGTAATTTTTTTAATTGTCTACTTTGCGACAATGCAATTTGAAATAATTTATATAATTTTTGTCTACAAACTTATTACTTAAGAAAAAGCAAGTAAAATGGACTCTAATCAGAAGATTCTCTACTCCCCACAAGAGTAATAAGGTTTACCCGCAATGCAATTTAAAATAATTTATATAATTTTAGTCCACTAGCTTATTACTTGAGAAAAAGCAAATAAAATGGACTCTAATCAGAAGTTTCTCTACTCCCCTCAAGAGCAATAAGGTTCACCCAAGATTGAAGCTTGGGGTTACTACATAACATATTCATCCACAAATGTGTATTTTATACAATTGAGTCCATACTTGTATTTTTGTTCAATTAAGATTTTCAAATGTTATGTTTTACTCACCATTCAAAATGCAATGACATTAACAATAAATTTAATAATCAAAACATTGCCTTTTCTCAACTTTTAGAACTTTTAGGTCCTATTAGGATCAATCCATTGTTCATAATGAGTTGAATTTAAATTTTGTAATTTTTTTAATTGTCTACTTTGTGACAATGCAATTTGAAATAATTTATATAATTTTTGGTCTACAAACTTATTACTAAAGAAAAAGCAAGTAAAATGGACTCTAGTAAGAAGATTCACTACTCCCCTCAAGAGTAATAGGGTTCACCCAAGATAGAAACTTGCGAGTACTACATATAATTTTCATTCACAAAAGTGTATTTTATACAATTCAGTGCATTACTTGTATTTTTGTTCAATTGAGATTTTCAAACGTTATGTTTTACTCACCATTGAAAATGTAATGACATTAACTATAAATTTAATAATCAAAACTTTGCCTTTTCGAACTTTCAAGTCCTATCAGGATAAATCCATTGTTCATATTGAGTTGAGTTTAAATTTTGTAATTTTTTTAATTGTCTACTTTGCAACAATGCAATTTGAAATAATTTATATAATTTTTGTCTACAAACTTATTACTTAAGAAAAAGCAAGTAAAATGGACTCTAATAAGAAGATTCTCTACTCCCCTCAAGAGTAATAAGTTTCACTCAAAATAGAAACTTGCGAGTACTACATATAATGTTCATTCAGAAAAGTGTATTTTATATAATTCAGTCCATTACTTGTGATTTTGTTCAATTGAGATTTTCAAATGTTATGTTTTACTCACCATTGAAAATGCAATGACATTAATAATAAATTTAATAATCAAAACTTTGCCTTTTCTTAACTTTTAGAACTTTTAGGTCCTATTGGCATAAATCTATGGTTCATAATGAGTTGAATTTAAATTTTGTAATTTTTTTAATTGTCTACTTTGCAACAATGCAATTTGAAATAATTTATATAATTTTTGTTTACAAACTTATTACTTAAGAAAAAGCAAGTAAAATGGACTCTAGTAAGAAGATTCACTACTCCCCTCAAGAGTAATAAGGTTCACCCAAGATAGAAACTTGCGAGTACTACATATAATTTTCATTCACAAAAGTGTATTTTATACAATTTAGTGCATTACTTGTATTTTTGTTCAATTGAGATTTTCAAACGTTATGTTTTACTCACCATTGAAAATGTAACGACATTAACTATAAATTTAATAATCAAAACTTTGCCTTTTCTCAACTTTTCGAACTTTCAAGTCCTATTAGGATCAATCTATTGTTCATATTGAGTTGAATTTAAATTTTGTAATTTTTTTAATTATCTACTTTGCGACAATGCAATTTGAAATAATTTATATAATTTTGTCTACAAACTTATTACTTAAGAAAAAGCAAGTAAAATGGACTCTAATCAGAAGATTCTCTACTCCCCACAAGAGCAATAAGGTTCACCCAAGATTGAAGCTTGGGGTTACTACATAACATATTCATCCACAAATGTGTATTTTATACAATTGAGTCCATACTTGTATTTTTGTTCAATTAAGATTTTCAAATGTTATGTTTTACTCACCATTCAAAATGCAATGACATTAACAATAAATTTAATAATCAAAACATTGCCTTTTCTCAACTTTTAGAACTTTTAGGTCCTATTAGGATCAATCCATTGTTCATAATGAGTTGAATTTAAATTTTATAATTTTTTCAATTGTCTACTTTACAACAATGCAATGTGAAATAATTTATATAATTTTTGACTACAAACTTATTATTTAAGAAAAACTAAATAAAATGCACTTTAATAAGAAGTTTCCCTACTCCCTTCAAGTGCAATATGGCTGATCTAAGATTAAAACTTGCGATTTCTACTTATAATATTCATCAATAAAAGTGTATTTTATACAATTGAATCCGTTACTTGTATTTTTTTTCAGTTGAGATTTCCAAATTTTATGTTCTACTCACCATTCAAAATGTAATGACATTAACAATAAATTTAATAACCAATACATTTCATTTTCTAAACATTTAAAATTTTAAAGTCTTTTAAGGAGAAATCCATAGTTAATAATCTGTTGAATTTAAATTTTGTAATTTTTTTAATTTTCTTCCTTGCCGCAATGCAATTTGAAATAATTTATATAATTTTTGTCCACAAACTTATTATTTAAGAAAAAGCAAATAAAATGGACTCTAATAAGAAGTTTGTCTACTCCCCTCAAGGGCAATAAGGTTCACCCAAGATTGAAGCTTGCGGTTACTACATAACATACTCATCCACAAAAGTGTATTTTATACAATTGAATCCATTACTTGTATTTTTGTTCAATTAAGATCTTCAAATGTTATATTTTACTCACCATTCAAAATACAATGACATTACCAATAAATTTAATAATCAAAACTTTGCCTTTTCTAAACTTTTAGAACTTTCAGGTCCTATTGGGATAAATCCATTGTTTATAATGAGTTGAATTTAAATTTTGTAATTTTTTTAATTGTCTACTTTGTGACAATGCAATTTGAAATAATTTATATAATTTTTGTCTACAAACTTATTACATAAGAAAAAGTAAATAAAATACACTTTAATTAGAAGTTTCCTTACTCCCCTCAAGTGCAATATAGTTGACCTAAGATTGAAACTTATGATGTCTACTTATATTATTCATCAATAGAAGTGTATTTTATTCAATTGAGTCCATTACTTGTATTTTTGTTCAATTAAGATCTTCAAATGTTATGTTTTACTCACCATTCAAAATGCAATGACATTACCAATAAATTTAATAATCAAAACTTTGCCTTTTCTAAACTTTTAGAACTTTCAGGTCCTATTGGGATAAATCCATTGTTCATAATGAGTTGAATTTAAATTTTGTAATTTTTTTATTTATCTACTTTGCAACAATGCACTTTGAAATAATTTATATAATTTTTGTCTACAAACTTATTACTTAAGAAAAAGTAAATAAAATGGACTCTAATAAGAAGTTTCCCCACTTCCCTCAAGTGCAATATGGTTGACCTAAGATTTAAACTTGCTATTACTACTTATAATATTCATCAACAAAAGTGTATTTTATACAATTGAATCAATTACTTGTATTTCTATTCAATTGAGATTTCCAAATATTATGTTTTACTCACCATTCAAAATGTAATGACATTAACAGTAAATTTAATAACCAAAACATTTCAATTTCTGAACATTTAAAATTTTAAAGTCCTATAGGGAGAAATTCATAATTAATAATCTGTTGAATTTAAATTTTGTAATTTCTTTAATTGTCTTTTTTGCTACAATGCAATTTGAAATAATTTATATAATTTTTGTCTACCAACATATTATTTAAGAAAAAGAAAATAAAATGGACTATAATAAAAAGTTTTCCCACTCCCCCTAAGTGCAATATGGTTTTCCCAATATTGAAACTTGCGATTATTGCTAAAATATTCAACTAGAAAAGTGTATTTTATACAATTTAGTTCATTACTTGTTTTTTTGTTCAATTGAGATTTTCAAATGTTATGTTTTACGCTTTATTCAAAATGCAACGTCATTGACAATAAATTTAATAACCAAAACATTACATTTTCTAAACATTTAAAATTTTAAAGTCCTATAGGGATAAATCCATAGTTAATAATCAGTTGAAATTAAATTTTGTAATTTTTTTAATTGACTTCTTTGCCACAATGCAATTTGAAATCATTTATATAATTTTTGTCTACAAACATATTACTTAAGAAAAAGCAAATAAAATGGACTCTATGAAGAAGTTTCTCAACTCTCCTGAACAGAAATAAGGTTCACCCAAGATTGAAGCTTCAGATTACTAAAGATAATATTCATTCACAAAAGTGTATTGTTTATAATTCAGTCCATTACTTGTATTTTTGTTCAATTAGGATTTTCAAATGTTATGTTTCACTCACCATTCAAAATGCAGTGACATTAGTAATAAATTTAATAATCAAAACATTGCCTTTTTTCAACTTTTAGAATTTTCAGGTCCTATAGGGATAAATCCATAGGTAATAATGAGTTGAAATTAAATTTTGTAATTTTTTTAATTGTTTTCTAATTTATATAATTTTTGTCTACAAACTTATTACCTTAGAAAAAGCAAATAAAATGGACTCTAATAAGAAGTTTCTCTACTCCCCTTCAGTGCAATAAGCTTCACCTAAAACTGAAGCTTGCGATTACTACATATAATATACATCCACAAAGGTGTATTTTATATAATTGAGTCCATTACTTGTTTTTTTGTTCAATTAAGATTTTCAAATGTTATGTTTTACTTACCATTCAAAATCCAATTTACTTACCATTCAAAATCCAATCACATTAATAATAAATTTAATAATCAAAACATTCCATTTTCTGAACTTTTAGAATTTTCAGGTCCTATAGGGATAAATCCATAGTGAATAATCAGTTGAAATTAAATTTTGTAATTTTTTCAATTGTCGTCCTTGCCACAATACAATTTGAAATAATTTATATAATTTTTGTCCACAAACTTATTATTTAAGAAAAAGCAAATAAAATGGACTCTAATAAGAAGTTTCTCTACTCCCGTCAAGAGCAATAAGGTTCACCCAAGATTGAATCTTGCGGTTACTACATAACATGTTCATCCACAAAAGTGTATTTTATACAATTGATTCCATTACTTGTATTTTTGTTCAATTAAGATTTTCAAATGTTATGTTTTACTCACCATTCAAAATGCAATGACATTAATAATAAATTTACTAATTAAAACAATGCATTTTCTTAACATTTAGAATTTTCAGGTCCTATAGAGATAAATCTATCGTTAATAATCAGTTAAAATTAAATTATGTAATTTTTTTAATTGGCTTCTTTGTCACAACGCAATTTGAATTAATTTATATAATTTTTGTCTACAAACTTATTACTTAAGAAAAAGCAAATAAAATAGACTTATGAAGAAGTTTCTCTTCTCCCTTTAAGTGCAATAAGGTTTACCCGAGATTGAAACTTAGGATTACTATATATAATATTTATTCACAAAAGTTTATTTTATACAATTCAGTCTATTACTTGTATTTTTGTTCAATTAAGATTTTCAAATGTTATGTTTCACTCATCATTCAAAATGCAATGACATTAACAATAAATTTAATAATCAAAACATTGTCTTTTCTCAACTTTTAGAATTTTCAGTCCTATAAGGATAAGTCCATTGTTCATAATCAGTTGAAATTAAATTTTGTAATTTTTTTAATTATCTTTTTTGTCACAAAGCAATTTTAAATAATTTATATTATTTTAGTCCACTAGCTTATTACTTAAGAAAAAGCAAATAAAATGGACTCAAATAAGAAGTTTCTCTTCTCCCCTTAAGAGCAATAAGGTTTACCTATGATTGAAGCTTGCGATTACTACATATAATCTTCATCTACAAAATTGTATTTGAGACAATTGAGTCCATTACTTGAATTTTTGTTTAATTAACATTTTCAAATGTTTTGTTTTACTTAGCATTCAAAATGCACTAGCATTAGGAATAAATTTAATAATCAAAACATTGCATTTTCAGAAGTTTTAGAATTCTCAGGTCTTATCAGGATAAATTCATTGTTCATAACCAGTTGAAATTAAATTTTGTAATTTTTTTACTTCTTTTTTTTGCCACAATGCAATTTGAAATAATTTATATAATTTTTATCTACAAATTTATTACATAAGAAAATGCAAATAAAATGGACTCAAATAAGATGTTTCTCTTCTCCCCTCAAGTGCAATAAGGTAAGATTGAAACTTTCGACTACTACATATAATATTCATCCACAAAAATGTATTTTATACAATTAAATATATTACTTGTATTTTTGTTCAATTAAAATTTTCAAATGTTATGTTTTACTCACCATTCAAAATGCAATGACATTACCAATAAATTTAATAATCAAAACTTTGCCTTTTCTCAGCTTTTAGAACTTTCAGGTCCTATTAGGATAAATCCATTGTTCATAATGAGTTGAATTTAAATTTTGTAATTTTTTTAATTATCTACTTTGCGACAATACAATTTGAAATAATTTATATAATTTTTGTCTACAAACTTATTACATAAGAAAAAGCAAATAAAATGAACTGTAATAAAATGTTTCCATACTCCCCTCAAGTGCAATATGGTTGACCCAAAATTGAAACTTGCTATTACTATTTATAATATTCATCAACAAAAGTATATTTTATAGAATTAAATCCATTACTTGTGTTTTTATTCAATTGAGATTTTGAAATGTTATGTTTTACTCACCATTCAAAATGTAATGACATTATCAATAAATTTAATAACCAAGACATTTCATTTTTTGAACATTTAAAATTTGAAAGTCTTATAGGGAGAAATCCATAGTTAATAATCTGTTAAATTTAAATTTTGTAATTTTTTTAATTGTCTTCCTTGACACAATGCAATTTGAAATAATTTATACAATTTTTGTCCACAAACTTATTATTTAAGAAAAAGCAATTAAAATGG
>JAHOYR010006034.1:70045-83809 GCA_023213295.1 Bruguiera hainesii
GGCATTAGGAATAAATTTAACCATCAAAACATTGCATTTTCTCAAGTTTTAGAATTCTTAGATCCTATAGGGATAAATCAATCTTTCACAATGTGTTGAAATTAAATTTTGTAATTTTTTTAATTGTCTTTTTTTCCACAATTTAATTTGAAATAATTTATATAATTGTACTCCTCTAGCTTATTACTTAAGAAAAAGCAAATAAAAAGGACTCAAATAAGTTGTCTCTCTTCTCCTCTCATGAGCAATAAGGTTCACCCACGAAAGAAGCTTGTGATTACTACATATAATATTCATCTACAAAATTGTCTTTTATACAAATTGAGTCCACTACTTGTATTTTTGTTCAACTAACATTTTCAAATGTTATGTTTCACTCACCATTCAAAATACAATGGCATTAGAAATAAATTTAATCATCAAAACATTGCATTTTCTCAAGTTTTAGAATTTTGAGATCCTATAGCGATAAATCAATTGTTCATAATGAGTTGAAATTAAATTTTATAATTTTTTTAATTCTCTTTTTTGCCACAATTCAATTTGAAATAATTTATATAATTTTACTCCACTAGCTTATTACTTAAGAAAAAGCAAATAAAATGGACTTAAATAAGAAGTCTCTTTTCTCTCCTCAATAGCAATAAGGTTCACCAAGGAATGAAGCTTACGATTACTACATATAATATTCATCAAGAAAAGTGTATTTTATACAAATTGAGTCCATTACTTGTATTTTTGTTCAACTAAGATTTTCAAATGTTATCTTTTACTCACCATTCAAAATGCAATGGCATTAGAAATAAATTTAATCATCAAAACATTGCATTTTCTCAAGTTTTAGAATTCTCAAATCCTATAGGGATAAATCAATTGTTCATAATGAGTTGAAATTAAATTTTGTAATTTGTTACTTGTCTATTTTTCCACAATTAAATTTGAAATAATTTATATAATTTTATTCTACTAGCTTATTACTTAAGAAAAAGCTAATAAAGTGGACTCAAATAAGAAGTCTCTCTTCTCCCCTCAAGAGCAATAACGTTTACGCAGGAATGAAGCTTGCGATTACTACAAATAATATTCATCTACAAAATTGTATTTTATTCAATTGAGTCCATTACTTGTATTTTTGTTCAACTAAGATTTTCAAATGTTATGTTTTACATGCCATTCAAAATCCAATGGCATTAGGAATAAATTTAATCATCAAAACATTGCATTTTCTCAAGTTTTAGAATTCTCAGATCCTATAGGGATAAATCAATTGCTCATAATGAGTTGAAATTAAATTTTGTAATTTTTTTAATTGTCTTTTTTGCCACAATTCGCTTTGAAATAATTTATATAATTTTACTCCACTAGCTTATTACTTAAGAAACGGTAAATAAAATGGACTCAAATAAGAAGTCTTTCTTCTCCCCCTAGGAGCAATAAGGTTCACCCACGAATGAAGTTTGCGATTACTACATATAATATTCATCTACAAAATTGTATTTTGTACAATTGTGTCCATTACTTGTATTTTTGTCCAACTAAGATTTTCAAATGTTATGTTTTACTCACCATTCAAAATGTAATGGCGTTAGAAATAAATTTAATCATCAAAACATTGCATTTTCTCAAGTTTTAGAATTTTCAAATCCTATAAGGATAAATCAATTTGTTCATAATGAGTTGAAATTAAATTTTGTAATTTTTTTAATTGTCTTTTTTGCCACAATGTAATTTGAAAAAATTTATATAATTTTACTCCACTAGCTTATTACTTAAGAAAAAGGAAATAAAATGGACTCAAATAAGAAGTCTCTCTTCTCTCCTCAAGAGCAATAAGGTTCACCCACGAATAAAGCTTGCGATTACTACATATAATATTCATCTACAAAATTGTATTTTATACAAATGTGTCCATTACTTTTATTTTTGTCCAACTAAGATTTTCAAATGTTATGTTTTACTCACCATTCATAATGTAATGGCATTAGAAATAAATTTAATCATCAAAACATTGCATTTTCTCAAGTTTTAGAATTCTAAGATCCTATAGGGATAAATCAAATGTTCATAATGAGTTGAAAGTAAATTTTATAATTTTTTTAATTGTCTTTTTTGCCATAAATCAAGTTGAAATAATTTATATAATTTTACTCCACTCGCTTATTACTTAAGAAAAAGCCAATAAAATGGACTCAAATAAGTAGTCTCTCTTCTCTCCTCAAGAGCAATAAGGTTCACCCACGAATGAAGCTTGCGACTACTACATATAAAATTCATCTACAGAATTGTAATTTATACAAATTGAGTCCATTACTTGTATTTTTGTTCAACTAAGATTTTCAAATATTATGTTTTACTCACAATTCAAAATGAAATGGCATTAGGAATAAATTTAATCATCAAAACATAGCATTTTCTCCAGTTTTAGAATTCTCAGATCCTATAAGGATAAATCATTTGTTTATAATGAGTTGAAATGAAATTTTTTAATTTTTTTAATTGTCTTTTTCGCCATAATTCAGTTTGAAATAATTTATATAATTTTACTCCACCAGCTTTTTACTTAAGTAAAAGCAAATAAAATGGACTCAAATAAGAAGTCTCTCTTCTCCCCTCAAGTGCAATAAGGTTCACCCAAGAATGAACCTTGTGATTACTACGTATAATATTCATCTACAAAATTGTATTTTATACAATTGAGTCCATTACTTGTATTTTTGTTCTACTAGGATTTTCAAATGTTATGTTTTACTCACCATTCAAAATGCAATGCCTTTAGGAATAAATTTAATCATGAAAATGCATTGTCTCCAGTTTTAGAATTGTCAGGTCCTATAGGGATAAATCAATTGTTTATAATCAGTTGAAATTAAATTTTGTAATTTTCTTTAATTGTCTTTTTTGCCACAATGCAATTTGAAATAATTTATATCATTTTTGTCAACAAACTTATTACTCAAGAAAAAGCAAACAAAGTAGACTCAAATAAGTGGTTTCACTTCTCCCCTCAAGAGCAATTAGGTTCACCCAAGATTGAAGCTTGCGATTACTGCTTATAATATTCATCTACAAAATTGTATTTTATACAATTGAGTCTATTACTTGTATTTTTGTTCAATAAAGCTTTTCAAATGTTTTGTATCACTCACCATTCAAAATGCAATGACATTAGCAATAAATTTAATAATCAAAGCATTGCATTTTCTCAAGTTTTAGAATTCTTAGGTCCTATAAAGATAAATCAATTGTTTGTTATCAGTTGAAATTAAATTTTGAAATTTTTTAATTGTCTTCTTTGCCACAATGCAATTTGAAATAATTTATATAATTTTAGTCCACAAGCTTATTATTTAAGAAAAAGCAAATAAAATGGATTCTAATAAGAAGTTTCTCTGCTCCCCTTAAGTGCAATAAGGTTCACCCAAGATTGAAGTTCAGGATTACTACATATAATATTCATTTACTAAAATTTATTTTATACAATTCAGTCCATTACTGGTATTTTTGATCAATTAAGATTTTCAAATGTTATGTTTCACTCACCATTCAAAATGCAATGACATTAGCAATAAATTTAATAATGAAAACATTGCCTTTCCTCAACTTTTAGAATTTTCAAGACCTATATGAATAAGTCTACTATTCATAATCAATTGAAATTAAGTTTTGTAATTTTTTTAGTTGTCTTTTTTGCCACAATGCAATTTGAAATAATTTATATAATTTTAGTCCACTAGCTTATTACTTAAGAAAAAGCAAATAATATAGGCTCAAATAAGAAGTTTCTCTTCTCCCATCAAGAACAATAAGGTTCACCCAAGATTGAAGCTTGCGATTACTATATATAATATTCATCTACAAAATTGTATTTTATACAATTGAGTTCATTACTTGTATTTTTGTTCAGTTAAGATTTTCAAATGTTATGTTTTACTCACCATTCAAAATGCAATAGCATTAGAAATAAATTTAATCATCAAAACATTACATTTTTTCAAGTATTAGAATTCTCAGGTCTTATAGGGATAAATTAATTGTTTATAGTTAGTTGAAATTAAATTTTGTAAGTTTTTTAATTGTCTTTTTTGTCATAATGCAATTTGAAATAATTTATATCATTTTTGTCTACAAACCTATTACTCAAGAAAAAGCAAATAAAGTAGACTTAAATAAGAGGTTTCTCTTCTCCCCTCAAGAGTTAGGTTCACCCAAGATTGAAGCATTCGATTACTATATATAATATTCATCTGCAAAAATGTATTTTATACAATTGAGTCCATTACTTGTATTTTTGTTTAATAAAGATTTTCAATGGTTATATTTCACTCACCATTCAAACTGCAATGACATTAGCAATAAATTTAAGTATCAAAACATTATGTTTTCTCAAGCTTTAGAATTCTTAGGTCTTATAAAGATAAATCAATTGTTCGTTATCAATTGAAATTAAATTTTGTAATTTTTTAATTTTCTTGTTTGCTGTAATGCAATTTGAAATAATTTATACAATTTTAGTCCACAAGCTTATTACTTAAGAAAAAGCAAATAAAATGGATTCTAATAAGAAATTTCTCTACTCCCCTTATGTGTAATAAGGTTCACCCAAAATTGAAGTTTGGGATTACTACATATAATATTCATTCACAAAAGTGTATTTTATACAATTGATTCCATTACTTGTATTTTTGTTCAATTAAGATTTTCAAATGTTATGTTTTACTCACCATTCAAAATGCAATGACATTAACAATAAATTTAATAATCAAAACATTCCTTTTTCACAACTTTTCGAATTTTCAGTTCCTCTAGGGATAAGTCCATTATTCATAATCAGTTGAAATTAAATTTTGTAATTTTTTTAGTTGTCTTTTTTGCCACAATGCAATTTGAAATAATTGATATAATTTTAGTCCACTAGCTTATTACTTAAGAAAATGCAAATAAAATAGGCTCAAATAAGAAGTTTCTCTTTTCCCCTCAAGAGCAATAAGGTTCATTCAAGATTGAAGCTTGTGATTACAACATATAATAGTCATCTACAAAATTGTATTTTATACAATTGAGTTCATTACTTGTATTTTTGTTCAGTTAAGATTTTCAAATGTTATGTTTTACTCACCATTCAAAATGCAATGACATTAGGAATAAATTTAATCATCGAAACATTGCATTTTCTCAAGTTCTAGAATTGTCAGGTCCTATAGGGATAAATCAATTGTTCGTAATGAGTTGAAATTAAATTTTCTAATTTTTTTAGTTGTCTTTTTTGTCACAATGCAATTTGAAATAATTTATAAAATTTTAGTCCACTAGCTTATTGCTAAAGAAAATGAAAATAAAATGGACTCAAATCAGAAGTTTCTCTTCTCCCCTCAAGACCAATAAGGGTCACCCAAGATTGAAACTTGTGATTACTATATATAATATTCACCTACAAAATTGCATTTTATACAATTACGTCTATTAATTGTATTTTTGTTCAATTAAGATTTTCAAATGTTATGTTTTACTCACCATTCAAAATGCAATGGCATTAGGAATAAATTTAATCATCGAAACATTTCATTTTCTCAAGTTCTAGAATTCTCACGTCCTATAGAGATAAATCAATTGGGCATAATCAGTTGAAGTTAAATTTTGTAATTTTTTTAATTGTTTTTTTTCCCACAATACAATTTGAAATAATTTATATAATTTTAGCCCACTAGCTTATTACTTAAGAAAACGCAAATAAAATGGACTCAAATAAGAAGTTTCTCTTCTCCCCACAAGAGCAATAAGGGTTACCCAAAATTGAAGTTTGCGATTACTACATATGATATTCATCTACAAAATTGTATTTTATACAATTGAGTCCATTAGTTGTATTTTAGTTCAATTAAGATTTTCAAAAGTTATATTTTACTCACCATTCAAAATGCAATGGCATTAGGAATAAATTTAATCATCAAAACATTGCATTTTCTCAAGTTTTAGAATTGTTAGGTCCTATAGAGATAAATCAATTGGGCATAATCAGTCGAAATTAAATTTTGTAATTTTTTTAATTGTCTTTTTTCCCACAATGCAATTTGAAATAATTTATATAATTTTAGCCCATTAGCTTATTACTTAAGAAAAAGCAAATAAAATGGACTCAAATAAGAAGTTTTTTTTCTCCACTCAAGAGCAATAAGGTTCACCCAAGATTGAAACTTGTGATAACTACATGTAATATTCACCTACAAAATTGTATTTTATACAATTTAGTCCATTAGTTGTATTTTTGTTCAATTAAGATTTTCAAATGTTATGTTTTGCTCACCATTCAAAATGCAATGTCATTAGTAATGAATTTAATCATCAAAACATTGCATTTTCTCAAGTTTTAGAATTCTCAGGTATTATAGGGATTAATCAATTATTCAAAATCAGTTGAAATTAAATTTTGTAATTTTTTTAATTGTCTTTTTTCCCACAATGCAATTTGAAATAATTTATATAATTTTAGCCCACTATCTTATTACTTAAGAAAAAGCAAATAAAATTGACTCAAATAAGAAGTTTGTCTTCTCCCCACAAGAGCAATAAGGGTCACCCAAGATTGAAGCATGCGATTAATGCATATAATATTCATCTAAAAAATTGTATTTTATACAATTGAATCCATTAGTTGAATTTTTGTTCAATTAAGATTTCCAAATGTTATGTTTTACTCACCATTCAAAATGTAATGCCATTAGGAATAAATTTAATCATCAAAAGATTGCATTTTCTTAAGTTTTAGAATTGTCAGGTCTTATAGAGATAAATCAATTGAGCATAATCAGTTGAATTTAAATTTTGTAATTTTTTTAATTGTCTTTTTTCCCACAATACAATTTGAAATAATTTATATAATTTTAGTCCACTGGCTTATTACTTAAGAAAAAGCAAATAAAATAGATTCTAATAAGAAATTTCTCCACTCCCCTTATGTGTAATAAGGTTCACCCAAAATTGAAGTTTGGGTTTACTACATATAATATTCATTCACAAAAGTGTATTTTATACAATTGAGTCCATTACTTATATTTTTGTTCAATTAAGATTTTCAAATGTTATGTTTTACTCACCATTTAAAATGCAATGGCATTAGGAATAAATTTAATCATCAAAACATTGCATTTTCTCAAGTTTTAGATTTCCTAAGTCCATTAGGGATAAATCAATTGTTCTTAATCAGTCGAAATTAAATTTTGTAATTTTTTTCATTGTCTTTTTTGCCACAATGCAATTTGAAATAATTTATATAATTTTAGCCCACTAACTTATTACTTAAGAATAAGCAAAAAAAAATGGACTGAAATAAGAAGTTTTTCTTCTCCACTCAAGAGCAATAAGGTTCACCCAAGATTGAAGCTTGCGATAACTACATGTAATATTCACCTACAAATTTGTATTTTATACAATTCAATCCATTAGTTGTATTTTTGTTCAATTAAGATTTTCAAATGTTATGTTTTGCTCACCATTCAAAATGCAATGTCATTAGCAATGAATTTTATCATCAAAACATTGCATTTTCTCAAGTTTTAGAATTCTCAGGTATTATAGGGATGAATCAATTGTTCAAAATCAGTTGAAATTAAATTTTGTAATTTTTTTAATTGTCTTTTTTGCCACAATGCAATTTGAAATAATTTATATAATTTTAGTCCACTAACTTATTACTTAGGAAAATAAAAATAAAATGGACTCAAATAAGAAGTTTCTCTTCTCCCCTAAAGAGCAATAAAGGTCACGCAAGATTGAAGCTTGCAATTACTACATATAATATTCATCCACAAAATTATATTTTATACAATTGAGTCCATTAGTTGTATTTTTGCTCAATTAAGATTTTCAAATGTTATGTTTTACTCACCATTCAAAATGCAATGGCATTAGGAATAAATTTAATCATCAAAACAATGCATTGTCTCAAGTTTTAGAATTGTGACGTCCTATAGGGATAAATCAAATGTTCATAATGAGTTGCAATTAAATTTTGTAATTTTTTTCATTGGCTTTTTTGTCATAATGCAATTTGAAAAAATTTATATAATTTTAGTTCACTAGCTTATTACTTAAGAAAATGAAAATAAAATGGACTCAAATAAGAAGTTTCTCTTCTCCCCTCAAGAGCAATAAGGGTCACCCAAGATTGAAGCTTGCGATTACTACATATAATATTCATCTATAAAATTGTATTTTATACAATTGAGTCCATTAGTTGTATTTTTGTTCAATTAAGATTTTCAAATGTTATCTTTACTCACCATTCAAAATGCAATGGCATTAGGAATAAATTTAATCATCAAAACAATGCATTTTCTTAAGTTTTAGAATTGTCACGTCCTATAGGGATAAATCAATTGTTCATAATGAGTTGAAATCAAATTTTGTAATTTTTTTAATTGGCTTTTTTGTCACAATGCAATTTGAAAAAATTTATATAATTTTAGTCCACTAGCTTATTACTTAGGAAAATGAAAATAAAATGGACTCAAATAAGAAGTTTCTCTTCTCCCCTCAAGAGCAATAAGGGTCACCCAAGATTGAAACTTGCGATTACTACATATAATATTCATTTACAAAATTGTATTTATACAATTGAGTCCATTAGTTGTATTTTTGTTTAATTAAGATTTTCAAATGTTATGTTTTACTCACCATTCAAAATGCAATGACATTAGGAATAAATTTAATCATCAAAACATTGCATTTTCTCAAGTTTTAAAATTGTCAGGTCCTATAAAGATAAATGAATTGGGCATAATCTGTTGAAGTTAAATTTTGTAGTTTTTTTAATTGTCTTTTTCCCCACAATGCAATTTGAAATAATTTATATAATTTTAGCCCACTAGCTTATTACTTAAGAAAAAGCAAATAAAATGGACTCAAATAAGAAGTTTCTCTTATCCTCTCAAGAGCAATAAGGTTCACCCAAGATTAAAGCTTGCGATTACTACATATAATATTCTTCTACAAAATTGTATTTTATACAATTGAGTCCATTACTTGTATTTTTGTTCAATTAAGATTTTCAAATGTTATATTTTACTCACCATTTAAAATGCTATGGCATTAGGAATAAATTTAATCATCAAAACATTGCATTTTCTCAAGTTTTAGAATTCTTAGGTCCTATAGGGATAAATCAATTATTCATAATCATTTGAAATTAAATTTTGCAATTTTTTTAATTGTCTTTTTTTTGCCACGATGCAATTTGAAATAATTTATATAATTTTACTCCACTAGCTTATTACTTAATAAAATGAAAAAACAATGGACTCAAATAAGAAGTTTCTCTTCTCCCCTCAAGTGCAATAAGGGTCACCTAAGATTGAAACTTGTGATTACTACATATAATATTCTTCTACAAAATTGTATTTTATACAATTGAGTCCATTAGTTTTATTTTTGTTCCATTAAGATTTTCAAATGTTATGTTTTACTCACCATTCAAAATACTGTGGCATTAGGAATAAATTTAATCATCAAAACATTGCATTTTCTTAAGTTTTATAATTGTCAGGTCCTATAGGGATAAATCAATTGTTCATAATCAGTTGAAATTAAATTTTATAATATTTTTAGTTGTCTTTTTTGCGACAATGCAATTTGAAATAATTTATATAATTTTAGCCCACTAGCTTATTACTTAAGAAAAAGCAAATAAAATGGACTCAAATAAGAAGTTTCTTTTCTCCCCTCAAGAGCAATAAGGTTCACCCAAGATTAAAGCTTGCGACTACTACATATAATATTCTTTTACAAAATTGTATTTTATACATTTGAGTCCTTTACTTTTATTTTTGTTCAATTAAGATTTTCAAATGTTATGTTTTACTCACCATTCAAAATGCCATGGCATTAGGAATAAATTTAGTCTTCAAAACATTGCATTTTCTCAAGTTTTAGAATTGTTAGGTCCCATAGGGATAAATCAATTGTTCATAATCAGTTGAAGTTAAATTTTTTTAATTGTTTTTTTTCCCATAATGCAATTTGAAATAATTTATATAATTTTAGTCCACTAGCTTATTACTTAAGAGAAAGCAAATAAAATGGACTCAAATAAGAAATTTCTCTTCTCCCCTCAAGAGCAATATGGGTCACCTAAGATTGATGCTTGCGATTACTACATATAATATTCATCTACAAAATTGTATTTTATACAATTGAGTGCATTAGTTGTATTTTTGTTCAATTAAGATTTTCAAATGTTATGTTTTACTCACCATTCAAAATGCTATGGCATTAGGAATAAATTTAATCATCAAAACATTGCATTTTCTCAAGTGTTAGAATTGTTAGGTTCTATAAGGGTAAATCAATTCTTTATAATGAGTTGAAATTACATTTTGTAATTTTTTTAATTGTCTTTTTTGCCACAATGCAATTTGAAGTAATTTATATAATTTTAGTCCACTAGCTTATTACTTAAGAAAATGAAAATAAAATGGACTCAAATAAGAAGTTTATCTTCTCCCCTCAAGAGCAATAAGGGTCACCTAGGATTAAAGCTTGCGATTACTACATATAATATTCATCTACAAAATTGTATTTTATACAATTGAGACCATTACTTGTATTTTTGTTCAATTAAGATTTTCAAATGTTATGTTTTATTGACCATTCAAAATGCTATGGCTTTAGGAATAAATTTAATCATCAAAACATTGCATTTTCTCAAGTTTTAGAATTGTTAGGTCCCATAGGGATAAATCAATTGTTCATAATCAGTTAAAGTTAAATTTTTTTAATTTTTTTAATTGCCATTTTTGCCACAATGCAATTTGAAATAATTTATATAATTTTAGTCCACTAGCTTCTTACTTAAGAGAAAGCAAATAAAATGGACTCAAATAAGAAGTTTCTCTTCTCCCCTCAAGAGTAATAAGGGTCACCCAATATTAAAGCTTGTGATTACTACATATAATATTCATCTACAAAAGTGTATTTTATACAATTGAGTCCATTACTTGTATTTTTTGTTCAATTAAGATTTTCAAATGTTATGTTTTACTCACCATTCAAAAAGCAATGATATTAATAATAAATTTAATAATCAAAACATTCCCTTTTCTCAACTTTTAGAATTTTCATGTCCTATAGGTATAAATCTGTTGTTCCCATAGCCTTGTATGGGTTGTAATTGTTGTCAACTAGGGTTAAGTGTGCAAGAGAGTAAAGTCACATGGAAGGGCAGTAAAGTCACATGGAAGGGCAAGAAAGTAAATCTGCCGCATAAGGGCAAGAACGTAAATCCGCCATGTAAGCCCTATTAGGTTTTCATGGAAGAGAGTGTATAAAGACCTTGGAAGACAAAACTAGGGTAGAGAGAGAGGGGGCCAACACAATTGAATAAACAGCAACCCTACAGCAACCGGCCAAAAGGAAGAGAGAGCAGAATGGCAAGAGATCAGAAACAACACCACCAGGAGAGCAAACCAGAAACGTCACCACCAGGAGAGCAAACCAGAACGTGCAACCTCCTGCAAGCAAACCAGAAACGCCTCCTGCAAGCAAACCAGAAACACGTCCTGCAAGCAAACCAGAAACACATCCTGCAGGCAAATCAGAAACGCCTCCTGCAAGCAAACCAGAAACGCCTCCTGCAAGCAAACCAGAAATACATTGTGCAACCAAACCAGAAACGCACAACCAGCAAGAGGAGAAATAAGAAACAGACCACCCGGAAGAGAAGACAGCAGACCTGGTATCCGTGAGACCACCCGGAAGAGAAGACAGCAGACCAGAAGCGTGAGGCAGGCCGAGAGACGTGAACCAGAAAAACCAGTAGTGTGAGGCAGGCCAAGAGACGTGAAACAGCAGACCAGGAGCGTGAGACCAGAACGTGCAATGGCGTGATTGATCAGAAGCGTGGGGCAGGCCGTGAGACGTGAAACGGCAGACCAGAAGCTTCAGTGCAAGCTGTGAAACCGTGAGACGGTGAAAGCAGGAGCTGTGTGAGACAACCTAGAGAAGGAATTTGGCGAAGCATCAGAAAGAACTCAACGTATTTCTAGATTTCTTCAAGAGAGGTTAGAGAGCGTTGCGGTGAACTTCTAAGCAGCAGTGGAGCAGCCTTTCAATTCAACAGAGGCAAGACAAGCTAGATGAAGGGTAGACAAAGTAAGTGACACTCTTTGTATTGTACTTGCTTAGTAATTGCAATAGTGAAAGGAGCAGAAGATTAAGACATCCATTGTAACTGGAATTCTCAAGTATAGTGGATAGTCTCGGTAAGGGAGAGTCCCTACCACCGTGGATGTACGTCACGTTGACGGAACCACGTAAATCTCGTGTGTCCTTAATTTGCTTTACGTTCTGTGTTTTGAATTGAGTTGTGAACGCAGCTAAAGTATCAGCCAACCCATAACCTAACGAAGACCTAAACAAGAACATCCGAATTGTCTATTAGGCAAGGTGTCTGAAAGGTGACTTTGGGGACTATTGTGATTAGTAGGTAGCAATAGATCTACCTTAGTCGAATCTGAGAAAGAGTTCGCTTTTAAGAAGAGATTGAAGTTGTTCACTTTCCTGCGAATTGCGAATTGTGGTGATACTGATTCACCCCCCCTCTCAGTATCACAAACTAGTAGATCCTAGGGTGAAGTTGGGAACTTCAAAATCCATTATTCATAATCAGTTGAATTTAAATTTTGTAATATTTTTTAATTGTCTTCTTTGCAACAATGCAATTTGAAATAATTTATATAATTTTTGTCTACAAACTTATTAGTTAGGAAAAAGCAAATAAAATGGACAATGATAAGAAGTTTCTTTTCTCCCTTCAAGAGCAATAAGGTTCACCCAAGATTGAACCTTGACAATAAATTTAACAACCAAAATGATGCATTTTTTGAACATTTAAAATTTTAAAATCCTATAGGGATAAATCTATAGTTAATAATCAGTTGAAATTAAATTTTGTAATTTTTTTAATTGACTTCTTTGCCACAATACAATTTGAAATATTTTATATCATTTTTGTCTACAAGCTTATTATTTAAGAAAAACAAATAAAATGGACTCTATTAAGAAGTTTCTCTACTCCCTTAAGTGCAATGAGGTTCACCCAAGATTGAAACTTGGGATTACTACATATAATATTCATTCACAAAAGTGTATTTTATACAATTTAGTCCATTACTTATATTTTTGTTCAATTAAGATTTTCAAAAGTTATATTTTACTCACCATTCAAAATGCAATGACATTAACAATAAAATTTAATAATCAAAACATTGCCTTTTCTCAACTTTTAGAATTTTCAGGTGCTATAGGGATAGGTATATTGTTCATAATCAGTTGAAATTAAATTTTGTAATCTTTTTAATTGTCTTCTTTGCCATAATGCAATTTGAAATATTTATATAATTTTTGTCTACAAACTTATTCCTTAAGAAAAAGCAAATAAAATGGACTCAAATAAGAAGTTTCTCATCTCCCCTCAAGAGCTATAAGGTTCACCTAAGATTAAAGCTTGCGATTACTGCATATAATATTCATTCACAAAAGTGTCTTTTATTCCATTAAGTCCATTACTTGTATTTTTATTTAATTAAGATTTTGAAATGTTTTGTTTTACTCAACATTCAAAATGTAATGTCATTCAGAATAAATTTAATAATCAAAACGTTGCATTTTCTCAACTTTTAGAATTCTCAAGTCTTATAGGGGAAAATCCATTGTTCATAATCAGTTGAAATTAAATTTTGTAATTTTTTTAATTGTCTTCTTTGCCCCAATGCA
>JAHOYR010006037.1:9449-24507 GCA_023213295.1 Bruguiera hainesii
AGCTAACACATCAACATGCATCATCTAAACCAAAAAGTCACAAAGTGATATATGTAGAATACACAACTTGTTAGCTGTAAATAAATAACTGTCATGAATTCTAAAATCAACGAAATCCTACAATGACCATCACAAATAGATCAAAATATAAAACCAAAGTTAGGACACGCAAAGTACTCTTCATACATTCTTTCAATCCCTATAACATGAGCATTTATCATCTAAAGGGCATAAATAACTCAATTTAGAGCATCAACAACATTTTTTTCACACCATAACAATGCACAAGAACAAAAGAATACTCCTTAAAAACTCAATCTATACAACATGCTTACCATTAAATTTCCTTTGAGAATTTAAATTACGTTGTGCTTCATGATCAAATACTAAACAAATTCTTAAGGTAATAGATAGTACCTCCAATAGTGAAGGGAGTAAATCTCAGGATAAAACTCTTATCATAAGATGAATATTTGTGTTTTGCCCCATAGAGTTGACTATTGAAAAATGCAATAAGATGCCCTTTTTGACTCAAAATTCCTTATATACCAACTTTTGATGCTTTAAAAGCAACCTTAAATACCTTATTGAAGTTGAGATGCTCAAAATAGGGACTTTATTTATTTGCTTCTTAATGCCATTCAAAACTATAGTAGCTTTATTAGACCGCTTAAACTCCCTTTATTGTAGACAATCAGTGATATGGGACATATTGATTCTAAATCCCTTATTGAACCTCTTATACAAAGAAGCTAAGCCATGAAAACAATGGATAGTAATAAGAGACTTAGGCTTACACTACTCTCGAATGACTTTAGTCTTCTCAAGATCAAAAACTATATGAAGGGTAGAAATTATAAATCCTAAGAATAACGTCTTAAGCTGTAAGAATGAATGCTTCTTAAAATTTAACATAAGATTTAGTTTTTCATAGAGTAAGGAAAACTGATCAAAAATGACTTAAGTGATCTTTCTTGAACTTGTTATAAATAAGGATAACATCAAAATAAGCCACTAAGAACTAGCCAATGAAATATGTTGAGACATGGGTCATGACTCATAAAAGTACTAAAAGCATTGAACAACTCAAAAGGCATGAGTAGCCACCAAAACAACCCATTTGAGTTTTAAATGTGGTTTTCCACTCATCCCTAAGTGTAATGTGAATTCAATGGAACCCATTACGAAGGTCTATCTTGGAATACCAACTAGAATCATCCAATAAGTCCTACATATCCTTTAGCCTAAGAATAAGAAACTTGTACACGACAAAGATCTTGTTGATGATTATACTATCAATACATGTCATCTAAAAGTCATCTTTAATAATTGTTAACAAAGTGAGAGCAATAAAAGGATTGAGACTATGATGCTCATAATCATTAGAAAGTTTTTCTATTTGCTTGTTCAACTCAACATATTCTCGAGGGTTCATCATATTATTTGAAAGATTAGTAACTATGAACTAGGAACTAAGTCAATGGTATGTTGCATGTCTTTGATAGGTGGTAAGTTGCTAAGAGGATCATTAAGTATGATGACCTTAAAATTAGCTAACAACATATCAAACTTGAGGGGAAGGTTGGCTCTAGGTATACTAGATTGTGGAATTATATATATATATATATATATATATATATAGCTAATAAGCATTCATTCCTTTTTCACTCCATCTTAAGGGTATTGTAAAGAATATTCTTGACAAAAGCAAGTTAGGAAGATTTGGGATTTGGTCCTTAGCAAAGGATTTGGCAAGATTGAAAATGATTTGCTTTCCTTCATATTTGAAAACATATGTATTGTCCTTACTATGGTTGGTTACATTAAGGTCATAAAGCCAAGGACAATTGAAGAGGACATGAGTTGCATCCATAGACAAGACATCACAGTAAACCTTATCCTTATGAGAACTAGACATTGATTAGTGATTAGCAAGGTGGTTTTGTTTATTCAAGCCATCCAAAAAGATTATAGGTGTGGTTGTTCAAGCTAGAAAGGATAGACTTAGCAACAACATTCATGGTACTTCCTTCATTAATGACCAACAACAACTAAAATCTCTTAACTTGATGTAGGTATGAAAAATAGTGGTACATTTCCATGTATCATTGTCCACAACCAAAGACAAAGTGCAACTATCTACAACACACTATTTGTTGTATTCCTTAAAATACTTTCCATTCTTATCCTTTTTCCTAGAGTACTCTATAGGATCAACTACTTAATTTTAACTCGCTAAAAGATAATCCAACTTTCCACCTACTTAGGGGTGTAAGGCAAACCATAAATCTATGTCTATGTTCCTCACAACATCAATTATGATAGGTTTGGTGAATAGTTCATCAACCATGCTCTCAAATATAGATACATAATGTAACGCAGGTGGGGGAACTTTAGTTCCCCTCTATCTTTCCTTATAAAGAGTTTTGTCCCTTGATAGCATGACTGTTATGCCCACTCCAGTCCTTGATCCCAACCTTTTGGTTGGAGTTGTGTCATGCAAGTGGTGACCGACATCATGAATGAATACTGGTCCCGTGACAAGTGGTATCAGAGCCGATTTGACCCTAACTCTGGTGTTTCCCACTAAAGTTTCCATGTGGAAGGAGTAGGCAGGACGAGGCCTTGATTCTTGATGAGGACATCGATGAGCCAACTCAACCTTGACTCAGGTGTCTCCCACAAAACGCTCTATGTGGAAGGAGTAGGTAAAGAGAGATTTCGATTCTTAATGAGGACGTTGATGAATTTGGTGGGGGAGAATGTCATAGACAGACCAGACTCTGATACCACTTGTCTCCTGCCAAGCGCTCCATGTGGAAAGAGTACGTAAGGGGAGGTCTCAATTCTCAACGAAAGTATTGATGGATTCGGTGGGGGAGAATGTGACAAACAGTCCCGACTCCCACATCGGATAGGAAGAAGGGATCTCGAGCCACATATATGTGAGCCCTACACACCCTAATAGACTGCCTTTTAAGGAGAGAGTAATGGTCTCATGACAAGTGGTATCAGAACCAACTTGATCCTTACTCTAGTGGCTACCACCATGCGCTTCAAATAGAGGGAGAAGGTAGAGGGAGGCCCCCGCCAAGCACTCAATGTGGAATGACTAGATAAGGGGAGTCCTCAAATCTTAGTCAGGACGTCAATGAATTTGGTGGGGTATAATGTCACGGATGGAATTGACTCCTACATCAGATAGGAAGAAAGGATCTTGGGCCATATATATGTGGGTACTGCACACCTTAATAGGCTACCTTTTAGAGAGAGAGTAATGACCCTATGACAAGTGGTATTAGAGTTGACTTTACCTTGACTCTAGTATCTCCCATTAAGCGTTCAATGTGGAAAGAGTAGGCAGAGGGGCACCAATTCTCGACAAGGGCATTGATTGATTTGATGGGGGAGAATGCCATAGATGGAGTTGATTTCCATATAAAATAAAAAGTGGGGGATTTTAAGCCATATAAATATGGGCGCTACACACCCTGATAGGCTGCCTTTTAGGGAGAGAGTAATGACCCTGTGACAAGTGATATCAGAGCTGACCCGACCCCAACTCTAGTGGCTACCGTGAAGTGCTTCATGTAGAAGGAGTAGGTAGGGGGAGGCCCCTACCAAGCGCTCCACGTGAAAGGAGTAAGTAAGGGGAGGCCCCTGCTAAATGCTCCATGTGGAAGGAGTAGGTAAGAGGAGGTCCTGATTCTCGACGAGGATATTGATGGATTCGGTGGGGAAGAATGTCACTAACGAACCCAACTCCCACATCAGATAGGAAAAGGGGATCTTGGGTCATATATACATAGGTGCTACACACCTTAATAGGTTACTGTTTACAAAAAGAGTAATGGCCCTATGACAAGTGGTATTATAGCCAACTTAACCCCGACTCTAGTGTCTTTTGTTAAATGCTCAATGTGAAAGGAGTAGGTAGGGAGAGGTACTGATTCTCAACGAGGGTGTTGATCATTTCGGTGGGGAAGAATGTCATGGTCGGACTCAATTGCCACATCAAATAGGAAGTGGGGGATCTTGGACCAAATAAATGTACACTACACACCTTGATAGGCTACCATTTAAAGAAAGTGTGATAGCCCCGTGACAAGTGATATTAAAGCCAACCTAATCCTAACTTTAATGTTTCATGTGGAAGGAGTAGGCAGGGGGAGGCCTTGATTCTCACCGAGGGTGTCAATGAATTTGGTAGGGGAGAATATCACAGATGGACCTGACTCCCACATTGGATAGGAAGAAGGGATCTTGAGTCATATATATGTAGGCACTGCACATCTTAATAGGCTGCATTTTAGGGAGAGAGTAATGGCTCCATGACAAGTGGTATCAGAGCTGACATAACTTTGACTCTAGTGTCTCCTGCCAAGCATTCCATGTGGAAGGAGTAGGCAGGGGGAGACCCTGATTTTAGGCTAGGGCATTGATAGATTTGGTGGGGAAGAATGTCACAGACGAACCCGACTCTCACATTAGATAAAGAGAGGGGGATCTTGGGCCATATAAATGTGGGCACTACTCACCTTAATGCGTTGCCTTTTAAGGAGAAAGTAATGGCCTCGTGATAGGTGGTATTAGAGCTGACCAAACCCGACTTTGATGTATCCCACGAAGCACTCCATATGGAAAGAGTAGGCAAAGGGAGGTCCCGATTCTCAATGAGGGTGTGGATGGATTTAGTGGGGGAGAATGTGACGTATGGACTTAACTCTCACATTGGATAAGAAGAGGGGGATCTTGGGCCCCCTCCAACTAACTTCACTTTCTAGAAGATCCTTCCAATGGATAAAGTATTCATGCCTCGGTGTATAATATCGCTTCCATATGACCGATCTACCACTATGGATTCGACTTCTTAGTCATATGATGTTTTCGCTCCAAGTGGTGCTCACCGTGACTCTCCTCGATCTAGATCTCTGTTGTCTACATAGTAAGGTTTAAACATACTCACATGGAAAACTGGATGTATCTTTAATTTTAATGGTAGCTCCAGCTTGTATGTGACCTTTTGGACCTATTGTATCACTCAAAATGGCCCTTTGTAGCAACAAATCAACCCCTTGTGCACATCCTTGTACCGAAGAACGACGTGTAGTTTGGATAACACCAAGTCCCCGACTTGGAACTCCATATGTCATCGCTTTTTGTTAGCTCCCTTATTCATGCGTTTGGAGGCTTTACGTAGACACGCCCTTGCCAAATCCTTTTGTTCTTGCCAATCCTTGTTTAACTTGTATGAATGCTAGCTATTTCCCTGATAGCCAAATGTAACTACACTTGGAGTTTGTGGTTATTGGCCATTCACGATTTTGAATGGACTTTAGTCAATAGATTCACTTCATTGTAAATTGTAGGAGAATTGGGTTATGCCAATCAACTTTGCCCAATTTGTTTGCATTGTGCTCATGTAGTGACGAAGATAAATCTCCAAGAGTGCATTGACCCGCTTGATTTGACCGTCAGTTTAAGGGTGTAGGCTTGTAGACAGATTCAACTTTGACCCCAGTAACTCGAACAATTCAAACCAAAAATGCCTTATGAATCGATGGTCATAATTGCTCATAATTGTTTGTGGGACTCCCCAGTACCTGACCACGTGCTTCATGAATAGCTTGGCTGCCTCCTTAGCTGGGCAATCCTTTATTGCTGGCACAAATGTTGCATACTTGGAGAATTTATCCACCATGACCATAAGAGTCCGACATCCTTCAGACTTAGGCAAGTTTACTATGAAGTCCATGGAAACACTCTCATATGGACGAGTTGGGATAGGAAGTGGCTTTAGCAGTCTTGGCAATGGACGTTGTTCAAGTTTGTCTTACTGGCAAACAAGACAGGTCTTTACATAGGCTTCAACGTCATTCTACATTTGAGGCCAGTAGTATTGGTCTTTAACAAGGGCTAAGGTGCGGTAGATCCCTAGATGACCCACCCACTTCGAATCATGACACTCGCACAACACCTCTTTCCTTAACTTCCCATAGAGTGGGACATATAGTCATTGCCCTTTTGTGTAAAAAAGATCATCCTTGTACCAAAACCATTGAGTCTTGCTCTCTTGTGCATATCCAACGAGGGCTTGAGCTTTCTAATCATGTTTGAGCCCTTCCTTGATGCAGTCGATCCATGGACAACTAGGTCAACTCACCGTGTTTGCCAACTCCATCTTCCGACTAAGGGCATCAGCTACAAAGTTAGCCTTCCCCGTCTTGTACTCTATCACATAGTTGAACTCTGCTAGAAAATCTTGCCATTGAGCTTGCTTTTGACTCAGCTTTCTTTGGGTTTGAAAATAACTCATGGCCCCATTGTTTGTCCTTACAATAAACTTAGACCCCAGGAGATAATGCCTCCACTATAGTCATCTCTTTCTCTTGAACGGTATACTGCTGCTCGGTATCATTCAACTTCCACGACTTATATGCCACTAGATGTCCTTCCTGCATAAGAACACTACTAATAGCAAAATCTGATGCATCAATCTCTAACTCAAAAGGCTTAGTGGGATTGGGCAACACCAACACCAACTCCTTGGTCATGGCTTACTTTAACTGATTAAACACCTTCTGGCATCAATCCATCCATTCCCATGGTTTCTCCTTATTTAGCATGTCTATGAGTGGCATGGTGAAGTTTGAGTAGTTCCAAACGAAACGCCGGTAGTAGTTGGTGAGGCCAAGGAATGATCTCAACTCCATCACTTTCATTGGTGGCTCCCATTTAATGATGGCTTGGATCTTCACTGCCTCCATATGTACTTGTCCACCCCTGACAATATGCCCTAGAAATGACACTTCCTTTTGGGCAAAGGCACATTTCTTGCCCTTGACATATAAGTCATTTTCACGCAAGACTTGGAAAACATGCCTAAGGTCCTCGATGTGCTCCTCGAGTGTCTAGCTATACACCACAATATCGTCAAGGTAAACCACTACAAACTGATCTAGGAATGGGTGCAATACCTTATTCATAAGAGTGCATAATGTAGCTGGAGCATTGGTTAGGCCAAATGGCATGAGGAACTTGTATGAACCATAACATGGCACACATGCTGTCTTTGGCTCGTCCCCTTCAGCAATCTGGAACTTGATAGTAACTTGACTAAAGATCAAGCTTGGTGAACCACCATGCTCCTCCAAGCTGATCAAAGAGATCTACAATGAGTGGGATAGGTACTTGTTCTTGATGGTTAATGTGTTCAATGCACGGTAATCTAAGCACATCCAAAGTGACCTATCATGCTTCTTCTAGAATAGGATAGGAGTATTGAATGAAGCCTCAGATGGCTGAATGTACCCTGCATTGAGCAGTTCTTTCAGTTGTTTTCTCAATTCTTCCAATTCAGGGGGTGCCTTGTGATATGGTGCCATAGCGGGTGGTCAAGCGTCAGGCACCAGCTCAATTTGATTATCCACTTCTCTACCAGGTGGAATCTTCTTGGGCAACTCAGGAGGCATCACGTTCTTGAATGAATCAAGGACTTGGCTTACTTCTGTTGGGACTTCGCTCCCTTTGCTCTTGTTGTCCTCGGTTTTCAAGGTTGTTAGGATGGTCACCTCGCCCTTCTTCGCTCCTTTGGTAAGTTGCATTGCTGAAATCATCTTCTGATCATGGTCTAACTTATGATGGACCAGAATCACGCATTGGTACCGTTTGTTCAGCACACAAAGACACTCGACAAAGGGCAATATAACCGCATGGATCCTGTCCAGAAATTTCAACCTAATGACAAAGTCATAATCATCAAGAGGTATTACCTCAAGGGTCTCCTGACTTCTCCATTGCCCAATCTGCAGCTCTACGACCTTAGAAACCCCAACGGCAAGGACTTCCTGGGAGTTGACAATCTTGAGCCACCCAGCTCCTTTCTCAACTTGAAAGTTAAGTTTCTTGGCAGCTTCTTCTAATATGAAGAGATCAGATGCCCCAGTACCCACAAGCGCACTCATCATGGTTTCTCTGATCTTCACATTTGCAAACATAAGTTCCTTTGGCTCCTTCATCTTTTTGGACTTGATTAAGCTGAGGATCCACAGTGAACTTAATCATGCCTCCTCTTTCGGCTCATCTTCTTTGCAGAGGGCAGCCAACTTGGCCTTGTTCAGACAATCTCGCACCATATGTGGACCATTACAAAAGAAGCACAAAAGAAGCATTTGTGAGTACATACCTTCCTATGTCTTCCATTATTGGATTCTGCATGAGCCTTTGAAGGGCCAGCCTGTGGTCTACCTCCATTTGGGTGATTGAATCTGCCTTGATCTCCCCTGCCATTGGCCTTATCCTTTGGACCGGAGTTTGATTGGGAGGTGGAAGGTGTCCTGTATTTTACAAGAGATTCAGCCACTATAATGGCCATTGTAAGGTCTCCCACTTGGAACCGCTTCAGCTCCTATTTGGTCCACAGCTTAAGACCACTCATGAATTGCTGGTACGCCTCTATCTCATTCAATGAAGAGATTTGGAGTAGCAACTCCAAAAATTGCTTCACACAATCATGTACTGCACCCCTCTGCCCAAGGTGCTTTAGCTCGTCACGAGCTTCTTCCTTTGCATATGCGGGATAGTGGTTCCTTCAGAACTCCTCGACGAACCTATCCCAGGTCATGATAGGATCTCCACACCTATCATCTGATCGAGAATGCCACCATAACAAAGCACTATCAGTTAAGTACATAGATGCAGTATTTACCTGTGATTGGCTGTTGTTGATCCCCATGGTTTGGAAGTACCACTCCATGTACCGTAGGAAGTTGTCCACGTCTTTGGCCACCCGAGAGCCCCTAAACTCCTTTGGCTTGGGTGTGTTTGTACGTGGTCCTTGCATGGTGATTACCTTGTTCACACATACTGCCTCCCATTCTGCGAGCTTTCCCTTGAACTCTGCTATCTCCACGTGCATAGCCGCCATCATGGTCTCCAAGGACTCATCCCGTTGATGGAGTTTTGGCCTTAAGGTCCCTAACAACTCTCCTCAAAGTTCTCCCATGCCAACTTTGAGCTCCTGCATCTCAACCACGAGCTCCTCCTTTTTGGCATCTATACCTTTGATGGACTGGGTCAGGTCATCAACCAAACCTTGGACATCAGTAATGAATGATTCAATATTCGTCATATGATGTGCTAGGTCCCTTACTGGATCCCTCGAACTCGAAACAACACGATTCTTCTTTCAGCACCTCTATTGGCCTTCCTCCCACGATCATTGCGGTCATCACCCATGATGAGCACTTCATCAGAACATGGCTCTGCCATAACGCTTGGAATGAATTAACTCTAATACCAACTTGTCATGGGGACATTACTCTATCCTTAAAAGGCAGTCTATTAGGGTGTGCAACACCCACATTTATATGGCCCAAGATCCCCCTCTTCTTATCTGATGTGGGAGTCAGGTCTATCTGTGACACTAGCATATACCTTACCAAGGACACTAAGTTACCTTACCAAGGACACTAAGTTGTGGTGGTGGACTAGGCTTGATGATGATGAAAGCACAAGTAGACCTCAAATAAAAATGTGCGAAATCTTGAAAGATTTAAAGGATTAATTTCTTCTTTGCAACATATGTTGGGTTATAAAGGAATTTTTAAAAATTGAAACATATTGTCATGGTGCAAGATTACATGAAAAAATTCATTTCCATAATACTTGATATCTATAACATGTTAGATGAGGACAAACTCTTCAACTTTCTATCAGGTCTTCAACCATAAGTTCAAATTAAGCTATAAAGGTAAGGTGTCAAAGACTTGCCTTCAACCATAGTTGTTGTTGGTGGATTGGTTGATTTTAGAATCAATAAGTCCTTTGATTCTAATGTGGGAAAGTTTCCTAAAGACAGACAAAAAGAAGAAGGAGAGCAAGAAGAAAGAAAAGCATGAGGATAGGTGTTAGCCCCCTAAGTCCCTTGATGGAGAAATGCAAGCATTGGCAATGCCTTATGCCAATGCTTGGCATGGAGTTAGTGTGAGTCAGGCTCATTGAAGGAAATAAGGTAGCTTCAGGGGGTCAACGTGCAAAGCAGCAAAGTTGGGAGAGGCAGAATGTGGGCTTTGGTGTTGGCACCAAGCAAGGATGCACATGTTACGGTCAAGGAGTAGTGGGTTAGGGTATTGGCACAAAGGAGAAGGGTGTTAGATCATTGGTTGTGCTAGCAGGCTGCCAATTAAGGGAGTGATCACTCAAGTACTCCAATGTATCCTCCTACCAAAAAGCCAGATTCCCTAATGATCTTTAGAGAGGGTGTGCATGCCTCCCTTGAGAGATTATCCAAGGAATGAGTTGGCTAATAGGAGCCCCATAGGTTGATTATGGCAACACATTAGACTGGTGCATGAGCAGGGGTTCAGGCTAGCAACACAATGGAAGCACATAAGCTGGGCAGAAGGACAAGTGGTAATGTGGGCAAGGTTTTGCCCACACACGAGGAGTGTATGAGAGATACTTGGCATTGTATCCTTTATGCTTTTGGGAAAAGTAATAAAAGGTTGGGAAGGTTCCCATATGTGCTTGTTCCTATTCCTTTACTTGTGTATTTGTGTGCAAATTACTTGCTTGTAATCTTGTGAGTGAGTTGGCTAAGACTAAGTGGGCTACTTAATGCCATCATAAGGCCAAAAATTTGTGTGAAACAGTTGACCCTATGACAATAGGGGCAAACTGAATTCTAAGGTGCCATGCACAATTTTGTTGCCAAACGAATGGAGTCACTTAGGTTGAAAAACACTATGAGCAGTAACCAAATAAATATAATCAACTTGACAACATGTAAGGTGCTTGGCATAATAACAAGTATGAAGGTAACCATTGGCAATTGGGTTGGCAATCTTAACTTTACGATTATGCCATTAGATGACTTTGATATCATTTTAGGAGTTGAGCTTTCTATACAAGCAAAAGTTGCTTTGCTGTCTCATTTAGGTGGACTTATGGTTATGTATAAGAACTATGCTTGCTTTGTTATGGGCAAGATCACTCCTTTAGTTGGCATTGGTGGGAAGTTGAGTGGTGTGCTTTCTACTATATAGGTGAAGCATGACTTGAAAAAGGGTAAGGCCACTTTGTTAGTTGCATTGATTAAAATTAAGGAGGGGGTTGTCACCAAGGTGCCTCATAGTGCTGCTAAACTATTGAGTGGCTTTGTTGACATGATGCCTTTTAAGCTAAACTTATGCCATTGACCAGAAAATTGATTTAGTTTTGGGCTCTACACTTCTAACTCAAGCCCTTTATCATAAGAGTTTGATGGAATTGATCAAATTAAGGAAGCAATTTGTGGAGTTAATAGATGTAGGCTTGATTCAGCCCTCCAAAGCCCCTTATAGTGCCCTAATGTTGTTCCAAAAAAAGCATGATGACACTTTATAAATATGTACGGATTATAGGGCCTTGAACAAGGTCATAGTGAAAAATGAGTATCACATTTCATTCATTCCTAAGTATGGAAGAAGATCAGTAGCAAAACTATGCATTGGGAGTTAATTCATATGTATGATGATGATCCCTTCATGGTTGTAAAGAAGTTTGCTAGTGTTACTTATCGACTCTAATTATCAGAGAGGTTAAATGCACATCTGACCTCTTATGTGAGCAATTTGAAACTTTCTATAAAGAAGATAGTGATAAGCCTCTAAGGAGACAATTGAGACGTTCTCCCTTAACAATTATAATGGAGTTCCAACATAAAGTGGAAAAGATTCTTGACCATCGAACATATGGGAAAAGTAAGAAGAATTGTTAAGTTAAGTACTTGGTGAAGTGAAAAATGCTCAAGACAATGAGGCTAGCTAGGAAAAAAGATTTCAACACCTAAGACTACTTATTAACCTTACTAATAAAGATGTTGGCTTTAACTAGAGGCAGTGGTTTATTAGTCACTTAATCTCATTGGCTTAAGAATGCAAGCAAATCAATGACACCTTGCACCAATTCTTGCATAAGAATTTGGGTATGGACACCTAAGTAAAGCAAAGTGAGGTAAGAACATGTGTATTGCACTAAGGGAGGCTAAGTCATTAGTGTCAAGTAGAAATTTGACTTGGGCTGATGCTTTGGGGGCTTGTCACAAGTGGCTAATAAGTACTCCAATGATTGACTAAGACATCAATGAGTTATTGGCATAAGGGCTTTAGGCTTGGGCTAATGTTATATAAGTCTGATTGTGGGCAAGGTAGTAAGGCAAGGGTTTAGAGTGCAAACCAAGTTAAATAATGCCCATAAGTTTGTCCTTTAAGTGTATTGATGTAAAAATTCAAGTATTTAGTCATACCTTGCACTAATTCCTAGCATAGAGTTGGTGTGGAATAGGCATGTCAAGGGAAACAAGGTGAATATGGAGTTAATGTGCATGGTAACTAAGTCAAGGAAGGTACGTTTAGGCTATAGTATAAGTGGCAAGTGAAGCTATAAGTGAAGGCTAAAGCATGGAATGTGTTACAACAATGTGTGGTGGTGTCATAATAGTGTATGGTAGTATTGACATCGAGTTGGGTATGCATTGATGGGAAAATGGTTAGGGAGTGTGCAATAAGAAGCATGAAGAAAAATGAGTGAAAGGAATTAATTGGCAACATGTGTGCTGATCAAGTCATTCAAGGTGTTTAATTCTCCTTAAAATGGTTAAACACCTCAAACTTCCTTTACATACGATAAAGTCATGTCTTCCTTGTAAAATCATCAATAAAGGGAAAAAAATACCTATTGTTGCCATTTGATGGAACACTTATGAGGCTAAAAATATCAAAGTGGATTAATTGGAGTAATCACCTTGCATGCCAATTTCCTGTCACAAAAGGCTGTCTACTCTATTTTGCAAGAAAATAAGCTTCACAAATCTAGTTAGGATGATTATCCTGGGTAAACTTGTCACCATGTTTCCTTGTGCAAGTTGTTTCAAATTGTAAAACATTTCCTTGGGATCAAGTCAAATTACTTAAGAAATGGATGCTATAAAAGATTGTTGAACCTATTAAATAAGTTAATAGGGATATTGAAATTTGATTTGCTCCATTTAGAAATGTGAGGTTAAAGCTTAAAAAAGGAAGAGAAAAAGTTAAACCTAGATTCTTTATTTCCTTGGTGCCAATCATTGAGCTGAAAGGTATTAGAAGAATAAGAGAGCAGGTTAGTCAACCCTAATATAGAATTGACTTTCCCCACTCAACTTCTACTTCTATAGTTAATGAACCACTAGAAACATCCAGTCAAACTTCTAGGCTACGTCTCCATCTCTCTTTGATATAAGATATCAAGATAAAGGTAGAAGTCTCTATATCCTCGAGGTTATTAATAAGCTAGTTGAAAAAGTGAGAGAGTTATTATACTCTCCTGAGAATATTATAAAAAGAAAATAGCTTTTTATGTCTTTTAATGGAAAAAAAAAAAACAGAGAAGTATGTTATAAACACCATAAGATATATACCATTATTGTGAGAGTTGTAGATATTTTCACCTATTTGAAAAAAGTTTACAAATTGAAAGAAAAACCTTTCCCAAACTTTTTTCCCTGAAGGAATTTATAATTCTTGAAAAAGCATATCAAGAATATGTAATGGGAAAAGGAAAAAGAGTTATTAGTATTCACCCACCTACATTTAACCTAAGTGTTAAAATAGAAGACCGTGAGGTTATAGTTTCACCATATAAAGTGGAACCTTTTGGTAATGCCATTATAAAGTAAGGAAATTATATTAATCTTTATCTTCAATTTACAGGAAATTAGCTTAATAGAGTTAAAGAAAAAAATTAAAGAAGTAGCTCAAAGAACTCCAAGGCCTTTGGTTACATTAGAAATGGAGAAAAAGATTTTATTTAAACATATGTCATTAAAAGAAATAGATTGTAATATGTTAAGTAAAAATCCTAAAAAAAACTAAGTTAGTCAATTAAATAATCAAAAAGTTTAAAAAATTTAGATTAAAAGAAAATGATGCTTTTATATTAGGAAAAGAGGAATAGATTACAAAAGAAAAATCAAAACTAAGGATTATGTGGATAGAATTTAGGAAATGCTCTTATTAGAATAGAATCCAATTCAAAAATATTCATCACCTTCTTGTAAGAAGGAAAGTATAGAAATAAACAAAATTACTTTTAATAAAGCCCCCATAAAATTATATTATCTTATACTAACCCCTGTTGACCTCTTATTACAGGAACAATGTAAGTATAATTACGTATAATATGATGGAAGTTAGATGGAATGTTAGAAAATCAAATTCTTCTTCTACTCCATTATATGATGATGTTTGTCATTGCTACAAAATTTAAGAGAGATAATTTGCAAAATTTAAAAGAGTTAATTTTGATCACTAAATAGCAAGATTCATAGTAAATGATTTTACTAGATAGCTTAAAAGCTGGTAGCTTTTTTATTTATCAAAAGAAGTTAAGTTTCAAATATTTAATATTGTAAAATTAAAGGGAGGCATAACATTAATACATTGATTTATACAATTATTAATTGTTTTGTTAGTACAAATACCTTATCAATAGACAAAATATACAAGCAACTCATTAATTTGAGATACCCATATCTATCTCACTTTAAGTGGTGTAAAGATGTGTTCTTCTAAAAAAATTTTACTAGAGAAGACAACCAAAATATTTTATGGAAATTAGTCTTTTATTTATTTAAATCTACATAAAGATATGGTAGGTTAATAAGGTAAATTTAATATAATTTGAGAAGAAGTGTTGAATAACATATGAAATTCCATTGTCCTATAAATAGATTCACTTCTTGATAGCATTTTAGCTAAGAACTCTATGTAATATTAGTATGGTCAACTAATACCTTAGTGTTTTTAAAACCTTAATATCTTCCATTCTTATTTACTTTCTTTATTTAGCATTTAATTATTCTATTTATATTTTACTTATTTTTATTTAGTTTCCCAAAGTTTGAAATCAAACTTCTCAATAAAGTTAGGATTAAAAAGCATTTGGTACTTGTTTGCTTTCAATACTCATGGGATGATACTTTGTTTACTAATTATATTACTTGAATGACTAATGCATTTATTAGTTGTTATTTTTACTT
>JAHOYR010006041.1:0-30184 GCA_023213295.1 Bruguiera hainesii
AAAGCAGTTAAAGGCATCTCATTATGATATTATGGAAGATTTTTAGGACCCATATGAGTTGTAAAGGGCAAAAGAACAAACAACGTTTAGTAAACATGACCACTAAGATAACTTTAATAAAGCAACTTTAACAAAAGTAAAGAAAGAAAGGACAACGTACTTTGAAAAAGGAGATTCCTTCAATTATAGTTATTACCTTTTACTTTGTATAAATAAGACCTCTTGGTTACTCCAAAGTTAGAGTCCAATTTCCTTCTCTTTCTTGCTCTTGAAGCTTGTATTCTATCTCCTTTCCTTTGTAAACTATAACCTTGTAATGATATTTGGCATTTATTGAAAGTTTTATTTTTGTAAGTACTTTAATCTTACTATTACTTGTTAAAGTATCTTTCTTTTATATCATTATGCTTAATTTTAGTTTCTTAAAATTAATATATGATCCTATGTTTTTGGTACCATAGTAGGTTTTAAACCTAGTTTTTAAGTAGAAGTTGCATCATCTAACCCTCACACACACACACACACACACACACACACATATAAATTAATTTTAATAAACTAAACTAAGCATAATGATATAAAAGAAAGATACTTAGAACAAGTAATGCCAAGATTAAAATACTTACAAAAATAAAGCTTCCATTAAATGCCAAACATCATTACAACCTTGTAGTTTACAAAGGAAAAAAGATTGAATACAAGCTAATCAAGATTAATTACTCAAATATTTGATAGATTTAGACTACTCAAGGTGTATTGACAAACTTGTCATTATTAATCTATTTTTCAATGTAGACACAAAATTTAATTTCATGAGTATTTGTGTTAATAACTCCTGCAAATCAAAGGAAAAGCCTTATTATCAAGAAATGAAGTAACGGTCCCATTTTCTAGCAAATGGACTATTCAAACCATGTAAGAAAGGCTACTGAAGATCAATGAACCCTGTGTTTAATGGAATTTAATGGACTTAGATTACCTAAGGTGATGTAGCCAAAGGCCTAATGTTTAAGTCAAAAATAAAAAAGGATCGAAAGAGTGACTTGTAGAAATTCAAGCGGAAATTTTAGTCTTGTGTGTCGTCAAGAAAATGACTATTTATCTCAATCATTAGGTCAGAATGGAGTCCTTCCAATTATAAACAAACAATAACCTATAGATCTCTAACTTTTGTATTTTGAGTTTTGCAAATAACTGCTGTAGAGTTATTGATTTAGGGGAAGAAGTTAACAAAACAGAACTATGGTCAAAACAAGAAAATGTGAAGGGACTTCAATGGTTGCTCTTCTAGGCTTCCAATGAAGTTAGTGGGGCATGCAATTTGTTGTTGCCAAAAGTGACTAAGGAACTTTGCATCACAATCAAAAGTAATAGTTTTAGGAATGCCATGCAATTTGTAGACTTCTTTGAAGAATAAGTTAGAGATTCATGAGGCATCCATAGTTTTACGACAAGGAATGAAACATGCCATCTTTAAAATCCTATCAACAACCATAAAGATTGAATCCATACCTTTGAATGTACATGGTAGTCTAAGGACAAAGTCCATAGAGATTTCTTCCCAAGGAGCTTATGGTATTGAGAAGGGCAAATACAAACCAACATTGGTAACTTGCCCTTTTCCTACTTGGCAACGTCTGCCCCTCATCACAAGCCAATATACATCATATTTTAGATAAGGCCAAAAATACTTGGCTGAAACATGTTGCACAGTCTTGTCATGTCCAAAGTGTTCATCATGGTGAATTTCATTGATCATCCTTTGTTGAAGAGAGCAATCCAACACACATAGATGATTTTCTTTAAAAAGGAAGCCATCACATAAAGTAAAATCAGCAAGCTTCTTTTCTTGCTGTTAGAAATAATCTTTGAAAAGTAAGGATCTTCTTCATACAACTCCTAAAAGGAATTAAATCTAAGAATAGTAGAGCTCATAGTATGTAGTAAGCTCTTCTTCCAACTAGAAGTATTGACAACCTGATTTTGAACTCCCACCTTATGCTTGATAATAAACAAGAAGTCTTGAATATATTCAGCCCATTTGGCATGCCTGAAATAGAGTTTTTATTGCCCTAAAATGTACTTGCAAGCTTAATGATCAGTGTGCAAAATAAATTCTTGATGAACAAGATATTTCCTTTGATGCTCAAGTGTGCAAAATGGTGCATAAATTCCAAATCATAAGTGCTATAACAAAGTTTTGCACCATTCTCAATTTCTCACTAAAGAAGGCAATGGGTCAGCCTCCTTGGCTCAAAACTCCTTTAATGCCGATACCTAATGCATCGCAATATACCTCAAAAATAAAATCAAAATTAGACAATGCAAGAATTGGGGCCATGCTTTATTTTTCTTTGAGGTGTTCAAAGCTTTCTTGGGCTTCACTTGTCCACTCAAAAACTCCTTTCTTCATGCAAGAGGTGAGTGGGGCTATGAATGTGCTAAAATGTGCAATGAATCACCAATAGAAATAAGTGAGGCCATGGAAACTTTGAATTTTGTACACATTTGTTGGAGCAAGCCATTCTTTAATCACCTTGATCTTAGCATCATCAACTAAGATTCCATCTTTTGAAATATGAAATCCCAAGAATTGGATTTGTCTCATCATGTAATAGCATTTGTCAAGGGCCATATACAAGCATTCTTGTCTTAACACTTGTAATATTTCTTGAAAATGCTATAATGCTCATTAGTAGACTTACTAAAAATCAGAATATCACCAAAACAAACCACAACAAACTTCCCAAGAAATGGCTTTAAAACCTAAGTCATTAACCTCATCAATGTGGATGGCGCATTAGACAACCCAAATGGTACGAGTAGCCACTCAAATAGTCCATCTTTGGTTTTGAATATGATCTTCCATTCATCTTTAGGCTTAATTTTGATTTGGTGATATCCACTCTTTAAATCTAGCTATGAAAAGATAGATGCACTAGAGAGTTGATCCAAAAGATCATCAAGATGAGGAATTGGAAATCAGTATTTGAAATGACCTTGTTGTTTGCCCAATTGTCAACACACATTCTCCAAGTGTCATTTTTCTTAGGCACCAAGAGGACTGGAATGACACATGGACTGAAACTCTCCCCTATGAAACCCTTATTGAAGATTTCCATAACTTGTTGCAATTCTTCATGTTTCGTTGGATTCATTTGATAATGAGCTAGATTAGGTAGTGAAGCTCTGGGCATCAAATCAATTTGATGTTGAATGTCTCTTATAGGAGGAAGACTTGGTGGTAAGGTGTCTAGAAAGACATCACTAAATTCTTCCAAAAGAGGCTACATTTGACAAGGTTTAAAAGATACAACCACATTAGTTAAGGAATTCTCAAAAAAAGGAGTCTTCAGTGGTTCCTTACAAGGCACTAGAGTAATATTCTTTCTCCACCATACTCAAATGAATATGTATTATGATAGCCATCATAGATAGTCTTCTTATCGAATTGCCACGGTCAACCAAAAATAATATGACTAGCATCCATAGGTAGAATATTGTACCATATTTTGTCAAAACAAATAGAGTCGATAGAAAGATTGACAAGACATCATTTGGAAACAATTACCTCAATACATTTCTTTAACCATGACATTTTGTAAGATGTCAAGTGCACCTTCAACTCCAATTTTATCTCACTTATTACTTTAGAAATCACATTTTCACAGCAACCAAAGTCAATAATCAGTTGACATACCTTCCTCAAAATGATGTAGACTGATTGAAAAATATCGGTGTGTAACCACCTATATCTGGTGTCATCTTTAGGAGTGAGGAAAATCCTTTTAACCATGAAAAGCTAGCCAGAATCAGCATGTACAATTTGTTCATCTTCCACTGCAACTTCATCATCTTTCTACTCTTCTTTGCATGGCTCCTTCTCATCATCATCAAACTCATTATCCACCAAAAAAACTTTGTCAGCTGGTTGATTTTTATTGAATTAACAATTGTTAGCACAATGACTGACCTCCCTGCAAGAATAATAATGCATTCCAGCTGTGTTGGGTTTCTTTGAAAGATTGGGTATAGTAGGGAGCTTACTATCAGGTTGTGCTGAAATTTTAGTGAATTTGGCAGTGCTGGTGGCACTCCTCATTTCTTGGTTCAGCAAAGTAGAGGTTTGCGGCCTTCTAGAGCAAGAATGCTCCACTCTGAGTGCCTGTTGATGTGAAGCCCCCAAATCCCAAATGTTAAGGACTTCTAAGGCATCTTGGATATGAAGTTGAAGACCATTCAAATACTTGCTCACAAGCATCTCTTCCAAATCTTGAATATTGTTACAAATCACCAATTTGTTGAACTTATTGGTGTATTGGTCTACTAATTATGTACCTTGCCTCAGATTTTGGTACCTTTGGTAGAGCTCTCTTTTGTATCCTTTTGGAAGGAAATACTTTTGAATCTTGTCCTCCATGTTTCACCGTGAATTGATTGGATCCTTACCAATAGATTAGCGAGTTTGTTTCTCTCATTGCCACCAAGCTACGACCTTGCCTCAAAATCACATAGCAATGATACTAGCATGATGATCATCTGGGATTTTTCTATACTTAAAGACTTCATTTACAATGGTCAACCAATCAACAATTTCATTAGCAGAATCAGTACCTAAAAATTGTAGAATATCCCTCTTCATTTCCTTTTCCCAATCTGGTTCACAAAATTATTGGGCACGAAAATGAGCATTCCTCCTTCAGGGAAAAGACTTAACACTTTTTGAAGAAGAGGAATCACCATTAAATTCTTCAGTACTAAAATGGAATGGAGGGCTGTCTGCTTTAGCCCTTAGATGCTATACTTCTCAGGTCAAGGCATCAATTTGTTGTTCCATATGTTGTTGTAAATTCTCAGGAAGTGTGTGCACTTCGTTTAATGGAATGGCTTTGCCATCTCAACATCTGGCTTGTCTTGGAGGCATTGTCCTCTCCTCCAAAGCTTTGATACCAAATTATGTAGCCAAAGACTTACCGATTAAGTCAAAAATAAAAAAAGATCGGGAAAGTGACTTGTAGAAATTCGAGTGGAAATTTTAGTTTTGCATGTCGTTAGGAAAATGACTGTATCTCTCAATTAATAGGTCAAATGGAGTGACTGCAATTACAAATGAACAAGGACTTGTAGATTTACAATTACATATTTTGATTTTTTGCAGATAAGTGCTGCAAAGTTATCAATTTAGGGGAAGAAGTGAACAAAATAGAACTGGTCAAAACATTAAAATGAGGAGGGACTTCAATGGTTGCTCTTTTAGGATTCCAATTAAGTTAGTGGGGCGTCAATTCTTCTATAAACTTTGAAAAGCTCCAACTCTTCAAGAATGGAGAGAAAAACTCTTCTAGGTTTTCATGGGTATGAACTCTTTGAGGTTTAAAAGAATACCCAAAGCAATTTCATTCATCCAATTCTACATAATATTGATTGCGTTTTACAGCAAAGCAAAAGATAATGAAAAGACTTAAATCAAGCCTAGGAACTAAGAGCTAATAAAGAAAGATTATCAAAATAGAATACTTTCAAAGTTTCCCACAATTTAAATCAAGTCTAGGAATTGGGAGCCAATAAAGAAAGATTATCAAAATAGAATATTTTCAATGTACAGGAAATGACAGAGTCAACGATGAGAATCTTGTTAGTTATGGAAAGTCAATTATGAGAATCTTGTGGTTATGGACCTGCCAAGAAGACTGATGAGCTTGGACGGGAGCTGATCTTCTTGGCTGAGCAAACATTGTGGAACTTGCTGATGGAAATGTTTTGTCTCAAGCACACTCATAAGCATCTTCCTAACCTTTATAAACTTCTGTTATTTTTTAACTTGATGAATCTTTAGCTAGTGAAATAATTGACCTTATTGGGGATTGGGGCCCTTGTATTAAGGGTATTTTACTCATCCAAATCCCTACAAAAACTAATGAGTTAGAAAATCAAGGAGAGAGTTTGATTTTCCTTTAATAAACTCAATGTCAAAATCAAATACAAATAATATTCCTTGTCATCTAGCAAAGATCTATTTAAGAGGTATGTTCTTAAATGGACAATATTATTATATTATATGAGGATACATTGATTTTCGATGCTGGAATCCCAAAGCAAATCAAAGAAGATGGGATGCGTAAAGGTTTGTTGAGATTAGATTAAAATTTTAACAACACTTCAACCTTAACCTGATTGGGAAATCTCTTTGGGTCATTCAGAAAGTGGATCTAAACGAACCAACTTAATTTCTTATGCTTGTTTTCATATAATAGTGCTCTTTTTCATGCTTCAATATAGTCAAAATAATTGTAGGTTTTAACCTTCCACAATTCTCTAAGGTCTCTAATGGCACTAGCTAGTCTTCAGGATAAAGAATTTTCTTTACATTAAACTTGACATACACCCATTCTCCATAACCATAGTTTGTTCCAATGCCTCTCTCTATAGGTTCAAAAACCATTAAGCTTGTTTCATGTAGAATTTACTAATAATACAACAATCCTTCATATTAATATAAGGATACACATTATCTTTAGGATAACATCATGCAACTTTATTAGGCTGAAACTGAGTATAATTATTCTTAATAGTACATAAAAAATCAATGTGCTATGACATTAAAGTGGATTTGAATGAATGTATTGTTTGGGGTTAAGATTATCTTTCTTGGTTTAACCTCATACTCCTTTGTTAATGAATGTATTGTTAAATTTTTGAATGCATAAAACTATAATATGAATTTCTTTTTTAATAGTAAAGTAATTAACTCTAACCTCTTTTTATATTCTTAAAGTAAATCAAAGAAGAAAATATCTTAGATAATTCTTTAAAAGAGAAGGAGTTAGAATCTCTTAAATATGTTACCTTATTGACATTGTTATTAGTTATAAATAACTTACTAAGATCACAGTTGTTGTTAATAAAGAATACATTATCAACAACAAGTTCCAAAGGTGAGTTTTCTTACAATGAAAGGAGGAGCTTTGTGAGGGGGAAATGAAGAGACAGTTTCTTTAGGAATTGAACCATTACATAATTGAAAGAAAAGCAAATAATGATTAATGACTCCTTTGTTTGATGGAATTGAAAGGATTCAAATTACTAAATGTGTACAAACATGTTGGTTACAATGAATGTAATGTTTGTTAAGGACACAAAAGTTAATTTCAAGATGATTTTTTGGGAATGAGTCCTTGCATTGCAAGCAGCTTTGATAGGAGGAAATGAATAGATAATCTTATTATTTATAAATACAACCATTGCATACTTATAAGAAAAGCCAATTATCTTGACAGTCTCAACCATCTTTGTAGTGATGTTGTCACCTCGTTTCTAGATAATAAGCCTTTCTAGATAATAATGTTCATATTGGAATGGTGTAAGTAATACTAAAACCTGCCACTAGATTGGGTTTAAAATGTTGAAAATAAAAGACATAATCATTTCGATGACTCTTTATCAAGAGTGGTAGAATCAAGTTTAAGTGATGGACTTATTTGGTTCTCTTATTTTCCAAATTTTACCACAAAAATGCCTAACATTGAAAGCTTTTATAAAGCAAAGAACCCTTTGGGACCTACCTCGAGATAGTCATTACCTTTTCTCCTACTATAAGAAGAGATGCTAGAGTGATGAAAATAAGAGTCTAGTTTTCTTTTATTTTTCTTCTTTTGTAAAATATTTAAGCTTTTATCAATAATCAATGAAAGCATCAAGAAATTCAATACATATTCTTTAATAAGATATCATTAATTGAATTCATTGTCAGCTGAACTTCTAAATGCCATGCATTTCTTTGGGTTATAACACTTTCCTCTGAATCTAATTCAAGGTATAGTTGTGTAAGATAATGCAACTATTATCAAGTGTTAAGTAAAAGTAAGGGCTTATTAGTCCTAACAAAGGAAGAAAATTTAATATTGGATCTTACTAATAAATTTAGGATCCAAGAGGAAATAAAAAACAACTAGAAAAATTTCTACATCTAGCTAAAGAAAATACTAACCAAAAGATTTGTGAACCATAGAAAACTAATGTTTGAAAATTTTTATGCAAAGAATAAGAGAAGAAATTTCTAGCTTAAAAGCTAAAGAAAAACCATCTATTAACAAACTAAGAGTTGAGATCAATCAATAAAAGGTTGAAATAAAAGGATTAAAAGAAAGGTATAATCCTTAAGGCTATAAACAAAGGAAAAGAAGAAAATATCTTAGATGATTCTTTGAAAGAGAATGAATTAGAATCTCTTTAATATGTTAACCTTATTGACAAGGTTATTACACATAAATGGCTTTCAAGAGAAAATGAAGGCTTTAATTTGCTCATATATTCCGATGGCCTTCAAGAATATAAAGAAACATATAGTGGAATTACCCTATGACAAGACTTTTAATGAAAGTCAAATTCCCACTAAATCTATGCCCATAGCTATAGAACCAGGGTACTTAGAGATCTGCAAAGAGGGATAGAAGATCTCTTGAATAAAGGGTTTATTAGGAAAAGCCATAGCCTATGGAGTTGTTCATCCTTTTATGTCAAAACGCGGTTGAGTTAGAACAAGGTGTTCCAAGATTAGTCATTACCTATAAACCTTTAAATAAGTTTTTAATATGGTTTAAATATCTGATACCTAATAAAAAAGACTTGTTAAGTAGCCTTTATAAAGCCAAGATGTTTTCCAAATTTGATATAAAGTTTAAGTATTGGCAAATCAAGGTTCATGTAAAGGATAAATATAAAACAATATTCACTGTTTCATTTGGACACTATGAATGGAATGGAATGTCATTTCATTCAAGTTAAAAATTACTCTTTCTAAATTTTAGAAAATTATGAATGAAATATTTAATACTTGTTTAGCATTTATCATTATTTATATCTATGATGTATTAGTCTTGTCTAATATTATCAAACAACACTTTAAGCATTTAAATATCTTTTTAGATGCCATGACAAAAGCTACACTAGCATCACTAGTTAAAAAGTTGAAGTTATGTCAAACCAAGATTAGATTTTTTGGTCACTTAATATAGAATGGAACTACTATTTTGATTGATTGAGCAATTGAATTTACGTCAAAATTCCCTGAAGAAATTAGAGATGAACAACAATTGCAACAACTTTTGGGAAGTTTTAATTATATTTCAGAATTTAGCATAATTTATCTTATAATACTAAACTTTATTCAAAAGATTTCAAAAGAATCCTTTGATATGGATGGATAGACATATAACTACTATTAAAAGAATAAAGGCTCAAGCAAAAAGCTACCATGTTTAACTATTTCCCATTTTGATGCCTTAAAGATTGTTAAGATAGATGCATCATGATGAAAAACTTGGAGATGATGTCTATAAGGTTTTAAAGGATGCAAGAGGTCCATTGTACATTTCAGAAGTCCAATAACACAAACTAGAGCCAAAAGATGAAAGAAGTACTAAATGGGCTAATTGAGGACATTCAAGCTAGCCAAGTTACAAATGGTGCAAATTCAATCTTGAAAAAGAGTCAAGGCCTTATTAATATGATTGAAGTACTTAATAAGGTAAAGCTAAGTAATAACATTCACTCTTAAATAAGAGTTAATCCTAAAAAAGGGATTTAATCCTAAAAAATGGATTTTTATGAAAACATAAGTTTTCTATATAAGAATTTATCTTAAATAGGAATTTGTCCTAAATAAAGATTTGTACTAAATAGAAATTTATACCTCTTTAGAATTATTATCTTAACCTATAAATAAGCATGTCCTTGTAACCTCTAAAAAATCAAACAATTTTGAGAGAAATAAAAAGTGAGGGTTTTCTTCTTCAATTCTTTCAAAGACTAAAGAACTTATTAAGAAGTACCTCTTCTTGTGGCATTTAACTCGACTTATCACTTCCAATTTTCCTCTTTTCTAGAGTGTGACATCCATATCCTTCTTAAATACTTTAGGTTTGTGTTCTTTTGAATATTGGGTTTAGGGTTTGTATTATTAAAATCTGATTTAGCTTTCTTAGATATTCTTTGATTCCTTGCATGTGTTGAGTCCCTAAGCCACATCGTTTTAGGGTTTTTCACATCATATCAGGTGAGGGATATAAAGGTATTCTTAAACAAAGACTTCATTCCTAAGTAGAACTTTGATTTACTTCAAGAATGTGGAATGGGATTACAGTTAATTACTCTACAATTAAAAAGGAAATTCTTGCCATAATTTTGTACATTAAAATTTGAAAATGATCTAACAAATCAAAAATTCCTTCTTTTAATTGATTGTAAAGTAGTAAAAGATATGCTTACAAGATAAGTTATGACCATATCCTCTAAGCAAATCTTTGCTAGATGGCAAGGAATGTTACTTGCATTTAACTCAAACATCAAGTTAAAGGAACACCAAACTCACTCCTTGATTTTCTAACTTATGAATTTTTGTAGGGATCTAGATGAGTAAAAGACCCTCAATACAGGGGCCATAATCCCCAGTCATGTTGGTTATTTCATTGACTAAAAATGCATCAAGCTCAAAAAAAAAAAAAAAGGAGTTGATAAAGTTCAAGAAGACACTTATGAGTGTGCTTAAGACAAAACATTAACATATCCTTTAATCCCAAGGTACATTGATTTTTTATGTGCTACACTTTAGCCTAATAAAGTAGCATGATTTTATCTTAAAAAAGATATGAATCCTCATACTAACATAAAGGATTGTATATATTATCAGTAGATTCTGCAAGAAACAAGATGTCAATTCTTAGACCTATAAAGAACTGCACTAAAACAAACTATGGTTATAGAGAATAGGCTATGCTAAGTTTAAGGTAAAAAAACGTTCTTTATCCTAAAGACTCAAAATGCAATGACATTAACAATAAATTGAAAAATCAAAACATTGCATTTTTTCAACTTTTAGAATTTTGAAGTCATATAAGGGTAAATGCATTGTTAATAATTAGTTGAATTTAAATTTTGTACTTTCTTTAATTCTCTCCTTTGCCACAATACAATTTGAAATGATTTATATAATTTTAGTTTGCAAATATATTACTGAAGGAAAAGCAAATGCAATGGACTCTAATAAGAAGTTTCCCCACTCCCCTCAAGAGCAATATACTTCACCCAACACTAAAACTTGGGATTGCAATTTATAATATTCATCCACTAAAGTGTGTTTTATACAATTATATCCATTACTTGAATTTTCGTTCAATTAACATATTCAAATATTATTTTTTTTCTCACCATTCAAACATAATGGCATTAACAACAATTTTTAAAATCAAAACATTACATATTTTCAATTTTGAGAATTTTAAACGATTATAAGGATAAATGCATTGTTAATAGTCAGTTAAATTTAACATTTGTAAGTTTTTTAGGTGTCTCCCTTGCGACAATGTTATATGAAATGATTTATATAATTTTAGTCTACAAACATATTACTTAAGAAAAAGTTAATGTAATGGACTCTAATAAGATGTTTCCCCACTCCCCTCATGAGCAATATGCTTGACCTAACATTAAAGCCTGAGGTTGTTATTTATAATATTCATCCACTAAAGGGTATTTTATACAATTGAGTCCATTACTTGTATTTTTGTTCAATTAACATATTCAAATATTATATTTTTCTCACCATTTAAAATGCAATGACATTAACAATAAATTGAAAAATCAAAACATTGCATTTTGTCAACTTTTAGAATTTTAAAGTCTTATAGGGGTAAATGCATTGTTAATAATTAGTTGAATTTAAGTTTTGTACTTTCTTTAATTCTTTCCTTTGCCATAATGCAATTTGAAATGATTTATATAATTTTAGTTTGCAAATATATTACTAAAGAAAAAGCAAATGCAATGGACTCTAATAAGAAGTTTCTGCACTCTCCTCAAGAGTAATATACTTCAGCCAACATTAAAACTTAGGATTGCAATTATAATATTCATTTACTAAAGTGTGTTTTATACAATTGTGTCCATTACTTGAATTTTCGTTCAATTAACATATTCAAATATTATTTTTTTCTCACCATTCAATTGTAATGGCATTAATAACAACTTTTAAAATTAAAACATTGCATATTTTCAATTTTGAGAATTTTAAACTGTTATAAGGATAAATGCATTATTAATAGTCAGTTAAATTTAACATTTGTAAGTTTTTTAGGTGTCTCCCTTGCAACAATGTTATATGAAATGATTTATATAATTTGAGTCTACAAACATATTACTTAAGAAAAAGCTAATGCAATGGACTCTAATAAGATCTTTCCTCACTCCCCTCATGAGCAATATGCTTGACCTAACATTAAATCTTGGGGTTGCTATTTATAATATTCATCCACTAAAGTGTATTTTATATAATTGAGTTCATTACTTGTATTTTTGTTCAATTAACATATTCAAATATTATATTTTTCTCACTATTTAAAATACAGTGACATTAACAATAAATTGAAAAATCAAAACATTGCATTTTTTCAACTTTTAGAATTTTAAAGTCTTATAAGGGTAAATGCATTGTTAATAATTAGTTGAATTTAAATTTTGTACTTTCTTTAATTCTCTCCTATGCCACAATACAATTTGAAATGATTTATATAATTTTAGTTTGCAAACATATTACTGAAGGAAAAGCAAATGCAATGGACTCTAATAAGAAGGTTTTCCACTCCCCTCAAGAGCAATATACTTGACCCAACATTAAAGCTGGGGATTGCAATTTATAATATTCATCCACTAATGTGTGTTTTATACAATTATGTCTGTTACTTGTATTTTCGTTCAATTAATATATTCAAATATTATGTTTTCCTCACCATTCAAATGAAATGGCTTTAACAATATTTTTTAAAATCAAAATATTGCATATTTTCAATTTTTAGAATTTTAAACAGTTATAAGTGCATTGTTATTAGTCATTTGAACTTAAAATTTGTAAGTTTTTTTGTTCTCTCATTTGCGACAATGCTATTTGAAATCATTTATATAATTTTAGTCTAAAAACATATCACTTAAGAAAAAGATAATGCAATAGACTCTAATAATTTGTTTCCCCACTTCCCTGAAGAGTAATATGACTGACCAAACATTAAAGCTTGGAATTGTTATTTATAATATTCATCCACTAAAGTGTATTTTATACAATTGAGACCATTACTTGTATTTTTGTTCAAATAACATATTCAAATATTACATTTTTCTCACCATTCAAATTGTAATGACATTAACAATAAATTTAAACATAAAAACATTGCATTTTAGAATTTTAAAGTCTTGTAAGGGTAAATGCATTGTTAAATTCAAATTTTGTACTTTCTTTAATTCTTTCCTTTGCCACAATGCAATTTGAAATGATTTATATAATTTTAGTCAGCAAATATATTACTGAAGAAAAAGCAAATGCAATGAACTCTAATAAGACGGTTTTCCACTCCCCTCAAGAGCAATATACTTGACCCAAAATTGAAGTTAGGGATTGCAATTTATAATATTCATCCATTAAATTGCGTTTTATACAATTGTATCCATTACTTGAATTTTCGTTCAATTAACATATTTAAATATTATTTTTTTTCTCACCATTCAAAATGCAATGACAATAACAATAAATTTTAAAATCAAAACATTGCATTTTTTCAATTTTGAGAATTTTAAACTGTTATAAGGATAAATGCATTGTTAATAGTCAGTTAAATTTAACATTTGTAAGTTTTTTAGAATTTTCAAGTCTTATAAGGGTAAATGCATTATTAATAATGTGTTGAATTTAAATTTTACAATTTTCTTAATTGTCTCTTTTGCGACAATGTTATATGAAATGATTTATATAATTTTAGTCTACAAACATATTACTTAAGAAAAAAAAATGCAATGGACTCTAATAAGAAGTTTCCCCACTCCCCTCAAAAGTAATATGTTTAACTCAACATTGAAACTTAAGATTGTTATTTATAATATTCATCCACGAAAGTGCATTTTATACAATTAAGTCCATTACTTGTATTTTTTTTCCGTTAACATTTTCAAATATTATGTTTTTCTCACCATTCAAAATGCAACGACATTAATAATAAATTGAAAAATCAAAACATTGCAGTTTTCAACTTTTAGAATTTTCAAGTCTTATAGGGGTTAATGCATTGTTAATAATGAGTTAAATTAAAATTTTGTACTTTTTTTAATTGTCTCCATTGCCACAATGCAACTTGAAATGATTTATATAATTTTAGTCTACAAATATATTACTGAAGAAAAAGCAAATGCAATAAACTTTAATCAAAAGTTTCCCCACTCCCCTTAAGAGCAATACATTTGACCTAACATTGAAGCTTGTGATTGCTATTTATAATATTCATATCCTAATTTTATTTTATACAATTGAGTCCATTACTTGTATTTTTGTTTAATTAACATATTTAGATATTATATTTTTCTCACAATTCATATCAAATGGCATTAACAACTAAGTTAAAAATCAAAACATTGCATTTTTCCAACTTTTAGAATTTTAATGTCTTAAACAGTTAAATGCATTGTTAACAATCAGTTGAATTTAAAATTTGTAATTTTCTTAATTGTCTCCTTTATGACAATGCTATAAGAAATGATTTCTAAAATTTTAGTCTACAAACATATTACTTAAGAAATAACAAATGCAATTGACTCTAATAAGAAGTTTCCCCACTCCCCTCACGAGTAATATGTTTAACCTAACATTAAAGCTTGGGATTGCGATTTATAATATTCATCCATTAAAATGTATTTTATGCAATTAAGACCATTACTTGTATTTTTGTTCAATTAACATATTCAAATATTATGATTTTCTCACCGTTCAAATGAAATAGCATTAAAAATAAAGTTAAAAGTCAAAACATTGGATTTTTCCAGCTTTTAGAATTTTAATGCCTTGAAGGGATAAATGAATTATTCATAATCAATTGAATTTAAATTTTGTAATTTTTTAAATTTTCCTTTTTGCTACAATGCTATATGAAATGATTTATATAATCTTACTTTAGAAACATATTACTTAAGAAAAAGGTAATGCAATGGACTCTAATAAGATGTTTTCCCACTTTCCTCAAGAGCAATATGCTTGACCAAACATTCAAGTTTGGGATAGCTATTTATAATATTCATCCACTAAGGTGTATTTTACACAGTTGAGTCCATTACTTGTATTTTTCTTTAATTAACATATTGAAATATTATGTTTTTCTCTCCATTCAAAATGCACTAGCATTAAGAATAAATTTAAAAATCAAAACATTGCATTTTTTTGACTTTTAGAATTTCAAAGTCAAATAGGGTAAAAGTATTGTTAATAATTTACTAAATTTAAATTTTGTAATTTTCTTAATTGTCCCCTTCGCTACAATGCTATAAGAAATGATTTATATAATTTTACTCTACAAACATATTACTTAAGAAAAAGCTAATGCAATGGACTTTAATAAGAAGTTTCCCCACTCCCCTCAAGAGCAATATACTTGACCCAACATTATAGCTTAGGCTTGCAATTTATAATATTCATCCACTAAAGTGTATTTTATACAATTGAGTCCATTACTTGTATTTTTCTTCAATTAACATATCCAGATATTATGTTTTTCTCACCATTTAGATGAAATGTCATTAACAATAAAGTTCAAATTCAAAACATTGCATTATTCCAAGTTTTAGAATTTTAATGTCTTAAAGGGATAAATGCATTGTTTATAATTCATTGAATTGAAATTTTGTATGTTTTTTAGTTTTCTCCTTTGTGATAATGGTATTTGAAATCATTTATATAATTTTAGTCTACAAACATATTACTTAAGAAAAAGGTAATGCAATGGACTTTAATAAGATGTTTCCCTACTCCCCTCAAAAGCAATATGCTTAACTCAACATTAAAGCTTGGGATTGCTATTCATCCACTAAAGTGTATTTTATAGGAATAAATGCATTGTCAACAATCAGTTAAATTTAAATTTTGTAATTTTCTTAATTGTCTCTTTTGCGACAATGCTATATGAAATGATTTCTATAATTTTAGCCTACGAACATATTACTTAAGAAAAAGCAAATACAATGGACTCTAATAAGAAGTTTCCCCACTCCCCTCAAGAGTAATACAATTAACCTAACATTGAAGTTTGGGATTGATATTTATAATATTCATACACTAAAGTGTATTTTATTCAATTGAGACCATTACTTGTATTTTTGTTCAATTAACATATTCAAATATTTTGTTTTTCTCACTGTTCAAATGAAATGGCATTAACTATAAAGTTGAAAATCAAAACATTGTATTTTTCCTACTTTTAGAATTTTAATGTCTTAAAGGGATAAATGCATTGTCAATAATTAGTTTAATTGAAATTTTGTAATTTTCTTAATTGTTCCTTTGGCTATAATGCTATATGAAATGATTTATATAATTTTACTCTACAAACATATTACTTAAGAAAAAGCTAATGCAATGGACTTTAATAAGATGTTTCCTCACTCCCCTCAAAAGCAATATGCTTGACCAAAGATTGAAGCTTAGGATTGCTATTTATAATATTCATCTACTAAAGTGTAGTTTATACAATTTAGTCCATTACTTATATTTTTGTTCAATTAACATATTCAAATATTATGTTTTTCTCACCATTCAAATGTAGTAGCATTAGCAACAAATTTAAAAATCTCAACATTGTACTTTTTCAATTTTGAGAATTCTAAAGTTCTATATGGATAAAAGCATTGTTAATAAGAGGTTGAATTTAACTTTTCAAAATTTTTTAGTCTTCACCTTTACAACAATGCTATTTGAAATGATTTATATAATTTTTGTCTAAAAATATATTAGTTAAGAAAAAACAAATGCAATGGACTCTGATAAGAAATTTCCCCACTCCCCTCAAGGGCAATATGCTTGACCCAACATTAAAGCATGAGATTGCTTTTTATAATATTCATCCACAAAAGTGTATTTTAATCAATTGAGTCTATTACTTTTATTTTTGTTCAATTAACATATTCAAATATTAAGCTTTTCTCACCATTCAAAATGTAATGACATTAACAATAAATTTAAAAATAAAAACATTACACATTTTCAACTTCTAGAATTTTAAAGTCTTATAAGGGTAAATGCATTGTTAATAATTAGTTGAATTTAAATTTTGTACTTTCTTTAATCCTCTCATTTGCCACAATGCAATTTGAAATAATTTATATAATTTTAGTTTGTAAATATATCATTGTAGACAAAGCAAATGCAATGGATTTTAATAAGAAGTTTCCCCACTCCTTTTTAGAGCAATACGTTTCACCCAACATTGAAGTTTGCGATTGATATTTATAATATTTATCTACTAAAGTGTATTTTATACAATTGAGACCTTTACTTGTATTTTTGTTCAATTAACATATTCAAATATTATGTTTTCCTCACCATTCAAATGAAATGGCATTAACAATAATTTTTAAAATCAAAACATTGCATATTTTCAATTTTCAAAATTTTAAACTCTTTTAAGGATAAATGCATTGTTAATAGTCAGTTGAATTTAAAATTTGTAATTTTTTTAATTGTCCCCCTTGTGACAATGCTATTTGAAATGATTTATACAATTTTAATTTAAAAATATATTACTTAAGAAAAAAAAAATGCAATGAACTCTAATGAGAAGTTTCTCCACTCCCCTCAAGAGCAATATGCTTGACCGAACATTAAAACTTGGAATTGCTATTTATAATATTCAACCACAAAAGTGTCTTTTAAACAATTGAGTCCATTACTTGTATTTTTTTTCAATTAACATATTAAAATATTATATTTTTCTCACCATTCAAAATGCAATTACATTAACAATAAATTTAAAAATCAAAACATTGTTTTTTTTTCAAGTTTTAAAATTTTAAAATCTGATAAGGATAAATGTATTGTTAATAAATTGCTCAATTTAAATTTTTTCATTTTCTTAATTGTCTGCTTTGCAACAATGGTATATGAAATGATTTATTTAATTTTAGTCAACAAACATATTACTTAAGAAAAAGCAAATGCAATAGACTATATTAAGAAGTTTCCTCACTTCCCTCAAGAGCAATATGCTTAACCCAATATTAAAGATTGGGATTCCTATTTATAATATTCATGTACAAAAGTGTATTTTCAATAATTTAGTCCATTACTTGTATTTTTATTCAATTAACATATTTAAATATTATATTTTTCTCACCACTCAAAATGCAATTACATTAACAATAAATTTAAAAATCAAAACATTGCATTTTTTTCTACTTTTAGAATTTTAAAGTCTAATAGGGATAAATGCATTATTAATAATCTATTAAATTTAAATTTTGTAATTTTCTTAATTGTCTCCTTTGCGGCAATACTATATGAAATGATTTATATAATTTTTGTCTACAAGCATATTACTTAAGAAAGTGCAAATGCAATGGACTTGAATAAGATGTTTCCCCACTCCTTTGAAGAGCAATATGTCTTAACCAAACATTAAAACTTGGGATTGCTATTTATAATATTCATTCACTAAAGTGTATTTTATACAATTGAGTCCATATTTTGTTTTTTTGTTCAATTAACATATTCAAATATTATGTTTTTCTTACCATTCAAAAGGCAATTACATTAACAATAAATTTAAAAATCAAATTATTGTCTTTTTTCAACTTTTAGAATTTTAAAGTCTTATAGGGGTTAATGTATTGTTAATAATTAGTTGAATTTAAATTTTGTACTTTTTTAATTCTCTCCTTTGCCACAATGTAATTTGAAATGATTTATATAATTTTAGTCTCCAAATATATTACTGAAGAAAGAGCAAATGTAATGGACTCTTTTAAGAAGTTTCTCCACTCCCCTTGAGAGCAATACGTTTGACCCAAAATTGAAACTTGGGATTACTATTCATAATATTCATTCACTAAAGTGTATTTTATACAATTAAGTGCATTACTTGTATTTTTGTTCAATTAAAATATTTAGATATTATGTTTTTCTCACCGTTAAAATGAAATCGCATTGACAATAAATTTAAAAATCAAAACATTACATTTTTCCAACTTTTAGAATTTTAATGTCTTAAATGGACAAATCCATTGTTGACAATTAGTTGAATTTAAATTTTGTAATTTTCTTAATTGTCTCCTTTATGACAATGCTATAAGAAATGATTTCTAAAATTTTAGTCTACAAACATATTACTTAAGAAATAACAAATGCAATGGACTCTAATAAGAAGTTTTCCCACTCCCCTCAAAAGCAATATGCTTGACCCAACGTTAAAGCTTTGGATTGCAATTTATAATATTCATCCACTAAAGTGTATTTTATATAATTGAGTCAATTACTTGAATTTTCATTCAATTGACACATTCAAATATTATTTTTTTCTCACCATTCAAATGTAATGGCATTAACAATAAATTTTAAAACAAAACATTGCATATTTTCAATGTTTAGAATTTTCATCTCTTTTAGGGATAAATGCATTGTTAGTAGTTAGTTGAATTTAAAATTTGTAATTTTTTTAATTGTCTCCCTTGCGACAATGCTATTTGAAATGATTTATATAATTTTAGTCTAAAAATATATTACTTAAGTAAAAGCAAATGCAATGGACTTTAATAAGAAGTTTGCCCACTCTGTTTAAGAGCAATATGTTTAACCCAACATTAAAACTTGAGATTTCTATTTATAATATTCACCTACTAAAATGTATTTTATACAATTGAGTCCATAATTTGTATTTTTGTTCAATTAACATGTTCAAATATTATGTTTTTCTCACCATTCAAAATGCAATGACATTAACAATAAATTCAAAAATCAAAACATTGCATTTTGTCAACTTTTAGAATTTTAAAGTCTTATAGGGGTAAATGTATTGTTAATAATAAGTTGAATTTAAATTTTGTAATTTTTTTAATTGTCTCCTTTGCCACAATGCAATTTGATATGATTTATACAATTTTAGCGTATAAACAAATTACTTAAGAAAAAGCAAATACAATGGACTCTAATAAGAAGTTTCCCCACTCCCCTCAAGAGGAATATGCTTGACTCAACTTCGAAGCTTGGTATTGCTACTCATAATATTCATCCAGTAAAGTGTATTTTTTACAATTGAGTCCATTACTTGTACTTTTGTTCAATTAATATATTCAAATATTATGTTTTTATCACCATTAGCAATAAATTTTAAAATCTAAACATTGCACTTTTTCAATTTGTAGAATTCTAAAGTCTTATAGGGATAAATGCATTGTTAATAATTAGGTGAATTTAAATTTTGTAATTTTTTTATTGTCTCCTTTGCCACAATACAATTTGAAATGATTTATATAATTTTAGTCTTCAAACAAATTAGTTAAGAAAAAACAAATGTAATGGTGTCTAATAAGTATTCCCACTCCCCTCAAGAGTAGTATGTTTAACACAACATTGAAATTTGAAATTGCTATGTATAATATTCATCCACTAAAGTGTATTTTATACAATTGAGTCCATTACATGTATTTTTGTTTAATGAACATATTTAAATATTACATTTTTCTCACCTTTGAAATGTAATGCCATTAACAATAAATTTAAAAATCAAAATATTGGATTTTTTTAATTTTTAGAATTTTATAGACGTATATGGGTAAATGCTTTGTTATTAATCGGTTGAGTTGAAATTTTGTAATTTTTTAATTGTCTCCTTTGCAACAATGGTATTTCAAATAATTTATATAATTTTAGCCTAAAAGTATATTACTTAAGTGAAAGCAAATGTAATAGACTTTAATAAAATGTTTACCCACTCCCCTCTAAACCAATATGCTTGACCCACCTTTGAAGTTTGAGATTGCTATTTATAATATTCATCCACTAAAGTGTATTTTATACAATTGAGTCCATTAACTATATTTCTGCTCAATTAACATATTCAAATATTATGTTTTTCTCACTATTCAAATACAATGGCACTAAGAATAAATTTAAAAATCAATACATTGTAATTCTTCAATTTTTTGAATTCTAAAGTCTTAAAGGGACAAATGCATTTTTAATAATTAGTTGAAATTAAATTTTCTTTTTTTTTTTAATTGTCTTGTTTGCCATAATGAAATTTCAAGTGATTTACATAATTTTAGTCTACAAACATATTACTTAAGAAAAAGTAAAAGCAATGGACTCTAATATAAAGATTTGCCACTACCCTTTTGAAATATATGCTTGACCTAACATTGAAGTTTGAGATTTTTATTTATAATATTTATCCACTAAAGTGTATTTTTTAGAATTAAGTCAATTACTTATATTTTGTTCGATTATCATATTTAAATATTACGTTTTTCTTAGCATTCAAATGTAATGCCATTAATAATAAATTTAAAAATCAAATCATTGCATTTTTTTCAATTTTTAGAATTTTAAAGTTTTTTAGGGATAAATACGTTGTTAATAATTAGTTGAATTTAAATTTTCTAATTTTTTAATTGTCTTCTTTGGCACAATGTAATTTGAAATGATTTATATAATTTTAGTCTACAAACATATTACTTAAGAAAAAGCAAATGCAATGGACTCTAAGAAGAAGTTTTCCCACTTCCTTCTAGATATATATGCTTAGCCAAGTATTAATGCTTGGGATTGTTATTAATAATATTCATCCACTAAAGTGTATTTTATACAATTGAGTCTATTATTTGTATTTTTGTTCAATTATCATATTCAAATATTATGTTTTTCTCACCATTCAAAATCAATGACATTAATAATAAATTAAAAAAAATCAAAACATTGAACTTTTTCAATTTTTAGAATTTTAAAGTCCTATAAGGATAAATGCACTATTAATAATTAGTTGAATTTAAAATTTGTAATTTTTTAACTATCTCTTTTGTCACAATGCAATTTGAAATGATTTATATAATTGTAGTCTACAAACATATTACATAAGAAAAACCAAATGAAAAGGAGTATAATAAGAAGTTTCCCCACTCCCCATAAAAGCAATATACTTGACACAACATTGAATCTTATGATTGCTATTTATAATATTCATCTACTAAAGTGTATTTTATATAATTGAGTCCATTACTTGTATTTTTTATCAATTAACATATTCAAATACTATGTTTTTCTCACCATTCAAATGTAATCGCAATAAGAATAAATTTAAAAATCAAAACATTGTAATTCTTTAATTTTTAGAATTCTAGAATCCTAAAGGGATAAATGCATTATTAATAATTAATTGAAATTAATTTTTTTTAATTGTTTCCTTTGCCATAATGCAATTTCAAGTGATTTACATAATTTTAATCTACAAACATATTACGTAAGAAAAAGTAAAAGCAATGGACTCTAATATGAAGATTTGCCACTACTCTTTTGAGATATATGCTTGACTTAACATTAAAACTTAGGATTTATATTTATAATATTTCTCCACTAAAGTGGATTTTTTACAATTAAGTCAATTACTTGTATTTTTCTTCAATTATCATACTCAACTATGATATTTTTCTCACCATTCAAATACAACAGCATTTACAATAAATTTAAAAATCAAAACATTGCAATCTTTTAATTTTTAGAATTTTAAAGTCTTATAGAGATAAATGCATTGTTAATAATCAGTTAAATTTAACTTTTGTCATTTTTTTAATTGTCTCCTTTGCGACAATACTATTTGAAATGATTTATATAATTTTAGTCTAAAAAATATTACTTTTGAAAAAGCTAATGTATGCGACTCTAAAAATGTATTACTGAAGAAAAATCAAATGCAATGAACTTTAATGAGAAGTTTCCCCACTCCCCTCAAAAGTAATATGCTTGACTTAACATTGAAACTTGGGATTGCTATATATAATATTCATCCACTAAAGTGTATTTTATACAAATGAGTCCATTACCTATATTTTTGTTCAATTAAAACATTCAAATATTATGTTTTTCTCACCATTCAAATGCAATAGCATTAACAATAAATTTAAAAACCAAAACATTGCATGTTTTCAATTTTTAGAATTTCAAAGTCTTATAGGATAAATGCATTGTTAATAATCAGTTAATTAAAATTTTGTAATTTTTTTAATTGTCTCGTTTGCCACAATGCAATTTCAAATAATTTATATAATTTTAGTTTACAAACATATTACTTAAGAAAAAACAAATACAATCGACTCTAATAAGATGTTTCCTTACTCCCCTCAAAAGCAATATACTTAACCTAACATTGAAGCTTGGGATTTATATTTATAATATTCATCCACTTATGTGTATTTTATACAATTGAGTCCATTACATGTATTTTTGTTCAATTAACATATTCAAATATTATGTTGTTGTCACCATTCAAATGTAATGTCATTAACAATAAATTTAAAAATCAAAACATTACATGTTTTCAATTGTTATAATTTTAAGGTCTTATTGGGACAAATGCATTCTTAATAATTAGTTGATTTAAATTTTGCAATTTTTTTAATTGTCTCTATTATGACAATGCTACTTGAAATGATTTATATAATTTTAGTCTAAAAATGTATTACTTAAGAAAAAGCAAATTTAATGCACTGTAATAAGAAGTTTCTCACACCCCTCAAGAATAATATGCTTGACCTAACATTGAAACTTGGGATTGCTATTTATAATATTCAACCACAAAAGTGTATTTTATACTATTGAGTCCATTACTTGTATTTTTGTTTACTTAACATATTCAAATATTATGTTTTTCTCACCATTCAAATGCAATGACATTAACAATAATTTTAAAAATCAAAACATCACACTTTTTCAATTTATAAAATTTTAAAGTCCTATAAGGATAAATGCATTGTTAATAATTAGTTGCATTTAAATCTTGTACTTTTTTAAATTGTCCCCTTTGCCACAATGCAATTTGAAATGATTTATATAATTTTAGTCTGCAAACATATTACTTATGAAAAACCAAATGCAATGGAGTCTAATAAAAAGTTTTCCCACTCCTCGTAAGAGCAATACACTTGACACAACATTGAATCTTTCAATTGCTATTTATAATATTCATCCACTAAAGTGTATTTTATACAATTGAAGTCATTACCTATACTTTTGATCAATTAACTTCTTTAAATATTATGTTTTTCTCACCATTCAAATCAAATGGCATTAACAATAAATTTAATAATCAAAACATTGCATTTTTCAATTTTTAGAATTTTGAAGTCTTATAGAAATAAATGCATTGTCAATAATTAATTGAATTTAAATTTTGTAATTTTTTAATTATCTCCTTTGCGAGAATGGTATTTGAAATGATTTATATAATTTTAGCCTAAAAATATATTACTTAAGTAAAAGTAAATGTAATGGACTCTAATAAGAAATTTCCCCACCCCCCTAAAGAGCAATATGCTTGATCCAATGTTGAAGCTTGGAGTTGTTATTTATAATATTCATCCACTAAAGTGTATTTAATACAATTAAGCCCATTACCTATATTTCTACTCAATTAAGATATTCAAATATTATGTTTTTCTCACCATTCAAATGTAATGACATTAACAATAAATTTGAAAATCAAAACATTACACTTTTTCAATTTTAAGAATTTTGAAATCTTATAAGGATAAATGCATTTTTAACAAACAGTTGAATTTAAATTTTTTAATTTTTTTAATTGTCTTACTTACCACATCGCAATTTGAAATAATTTATATAATTTTAGTGTAGAGACATATTACTTAAAAAAAAGTAAATGCAATGGACTCTAAGAGGAAGTTTCCCCACTCATCGTAAGAGCAATATGCTTGACACAACATTGAAACTTGGGATTGCTACTTATAATATTCATCCGTTAAAGTATATTTTATACAATTGAGTCCATTACCTGTATTTTTGTTCAATTAACATATTCAAATATGATGTTTTTCTCACCATTCAAATGTAATGGCATTAGCAATAATTTTAAAAATCAAAACATTGCAGTTCTTCAATTTTTAGAAATTTAAAGTCCTATAGGGAGAAATGCATTCTTAATAATCAGTTGAATTTAAATTTTGTAAATTTTTTTATTGTCTCCTTTGCCACAATACAATTTGAAATGATTTATATAATTGTAGTTTATAAACATATTACTTAAGAAAAATTAAATGGAATGGACTCTAATAAGAAGTTTCCCCACTCTCCACAAGAGCAATATACTTGATCCAAGATTAAATCTTCATATTACTATTTATAATATTCATCCATTAAAGTGTATTTTATACAATTGAGTCCATTACCTATATTTTTGTTCAATTAACATATCCAAATATTATGTTTTTTTCACCATTCAAATGCTATGACATTAAGAATAAATTTAAAAATCAAAACATTGGACTTTTTCAATTTTTAAAATTTTGAAGTCCTATAGGGATAAAGGCATTATTAATACTTAGTTGAATTTAAATTTTGTAATTTTTTTTATTGTCTCCTTTGTCACAACGCAATTTGAAAAGATTTATATAATTTTAGTCTAGAAATATATTATTTAAGAAAAAACAAATACAGTAGACTCTAATAAGAAGTTTCCCCACTCTCCTTAGGAGCAATATGCTTAACCCAACATTAAAACTTTAGATTGCTATTTAAAATATTCATCCACTAAAGTGTATTTTGTATAATTAAGTCCATTACCTGTATTTTTGTTCAATTAACATATTCAAATATTATATTTTTCTCACCATTCAAATGCAATGGCATTAACAATAAATATAAAAACTAAAACATTGCACTTTTTCAATTTTTAGAATTTAAAAGTCTTATAAGGATAAATGTATTGTTAATAATCTAATTGTTTTTTATTTGTCTCATTCGCCACATTGCAATTTGAAACGATTTATATAATTTTAGTCTACAAACATATTATTTAAGAAAAAGCAAATGCAATAGACTTTAATAAGAAGTTTCCCCACTCCCCGTAAGCACAACATGCTTGACCCAACATTGAAGTTTCAAATTGCTATTTATAATATTTATCCACTAAAGTGTATTTTGTATAATTTAGTCCATTACTTTTATTTTTATTCAATTAACATATTCAAAAATTATGTTTTTCTCACCATTCAAATGCAATGATATTAACAATAAATTTAAAAATCAAAGCATTACACTTTTTCAATTCTTAGAATTTTAAAGACCTATAGGGAGAAATGCATTGTTAATAATGAGTTGAATTTAACTTTTATAATTTTTTTATTGTCTCCTTTGCCATAATGTAATTTGAAATTATTTATATAATTTTAGTCTAGAAACATATTACTTGCGGAAAAGCAAATGCAATGGGTTCTAATAAAAAGTTTCCCCACTCTTCTTAAAAGCAATATGTTAACCCAACATTAAAACTTTGAATTGCTACTTATAATATTCATCTACTAAATTGTATTTTATACAATTTAGTCCATTACCTGTATTTTTTTCCAATTACCATATCCAAATATTATGTTTTTCTCACCATTCAAATGCAATGCCTTTAACGACAAATTTTAAAATCAAAACATTACACTTATTCAATTTTTAGAATTTTAAAGTCCTACAGGGATAAATGCATTGTTAATAATCAGTTGAATTTAAATTTTGTAATTTTTTTATTGTCTCCTTTACCACAATGCAATTTGAAAAGACTTTATAATTTTAGTGTAGAAACATATTACTTGGCATAACATTAAAATTTGAGATTGCTATTTATAATTTTCATGCACTAAAGTGAATTTTATACGATTGAGTCTATTACTTGAATTTTTGTTCAATTAACATATTCAAATATTATGTTTTTATCACCATTTAAATGAATGACATTTAGAATATATTTAAAAATCAAAATGTTGCAATTTTTCAATTTTTGGAATTTAAAATCTTATAGGATAAATGCATTGTTTATAACTAATTGAATTTGAATTTTGTAATTTTTTTAAATGTCACCTTTGCAATAATGATAATTGAAATAATTTATATAAATTTAGTCAAAAAATATATTACTTAAGCAAAAGCAAATGCAATGGACTCTAATAAGAAGTTTCCCCACTCCCTTTAAAACCAATATGATTGACTCAACGTTGAAGTTAGGGATTGCTAATTATAATAGTCATCCACTAAAATGTATTTTATACAATTTAGTCCATTACTTGTATTTTTTTTCAATTCAAATTTTCAAATATTATGTTTTTCTCCCCATTCAAATATAATCGTATTAATAATAAATTTAAAAATCAAAACATTGAACTTTTTTAATTTTTAGAATTTTAAAGTCTTATAGGGATAAATGCATTGTTAATAATCAGTTGAATTTAAATTTTATAATTTTTTTTATTGTCTCCTCTTACACATTGCAATTTAAAATGATTAGCATAAAATTATTCTACAAACATATTACTTGAGAAAAAGCAAATGCAATGGATTGTAATAAGAAGTTTCCCTACTCCCCTTAAGAACAATATGCTTGGCACAACATTGAATCTTGAGATTGCTATTTATAATATTCATGCATGGAAGTGAACTTTATACAATTGAGTCAATTACTTGCATTTTTGTTCAATTAACATATTCAAAAATTATGGTTTTCTCACAATTCAACTGCAATGGCATTTAAAATAAATTTAAAAATCTAAACGTTACAAGTTTTCAATTTTAGAATTTAAAATCTTATAAGGATAAATGCATTATTTATAATCAGTTGAATTTGAATTTTGTAATTTTTTTAAATGTCACCTTTGCAGTAATGCTATTTGAAATAATTTATATAAATTTAGTCAAAAAATATATTACTCAAGTAAGGGAAATTCCAATGGACTCCAATAAGAAATTTTCCCACTCCCCTTTAAACCAATATGCTTGACCCAACATTGAAACTTGGGATTACTAATTGTAATATTCATCCATTAAAGTATATTTTATACAATTGAGTCTGTTACCTGTATTTTTTTTCAATTAACATTTTTAAATATTATGTTTTTCTCACCATTGAAATACAATTGTATTAACAATAAATTTAAAAATCAAAGCATTTCACTTTTTCAATTTTTAGAATTTTAAAGTCCTATAAGGATAAATGCAATGTTAATAATCAGTTGAATTTAAATTTTATAATTTTTTTTGTTGTCTCTTTTGCCACAATGCAATTTGAAATGAGTTATATAATTTTAGTCTAGAAACATATTTCTTAAGAAAAAGCAAATGCAATGGACTCTAATAAGAAGTTTCCCCACCCTCCTCAAGAGCAATTTGCTTGACCCAACATTAAAGTTTCAGATTGCTATTTAAAATATTCATTCAATAAAATGTATTTTATACAATTGAGTTCATTACCTGTATACTGGCTTAATTAATATATTCAAATATTATGTTTTTTTCACCATTCAAACACAATGGCATTAGCAATAAATTTAAAAGCCAAAACATTACACTTTTTCAATTTTTAGAATTTTAAAATCCCATAAGGATAATTGCATTGTTAATAATTAGTTAACTTAAATTTTATAATTTTTTTTGTTGCCTCCTTTGCCACAATGCAAATTGAAATGATTTATATAATTTTAGACTAGAAACATATTTATTAAGAAAAAGCAAATGCAATAGGAGTGTGTGTGAGGTTATTTCTAACATTTTTTTTTGTTTTTTTTTGTGTAGGTTAGTAGCATGACTTCAAAAGATAACGGAGTGAGCGAGGAAGGTAGGAAGGATGATGTATTCATGTTCCAAGCTATAAAACAATAGTTTGAGCACATGAATATTGCGTTTGGTGAAATGGGAGATCAGATGGAGAGGTAAGATGCTGTTGTAATTGATTTGAAAAGGGCATAAAATAAGAATCTCCTAATGCATGAAGGCAAGAAAGGTGTAATCATTATGATGATTACAATGATGATGGAGATAATGATGCTTATTTTGATGATTTAGCTACTTTGGTTAGAATCACCAATAATAGTAATAGTTGAAGAAATTTTAGGAGGTAAGACATTTATGACCATGATTTGGGTAGCATTAAAATGAAAATTCCTTTGTTCCAAGGGAAAAATGATCTTGAAACCTATCTAGAATAGGAGAAGAAGGTTGCGTAGACAAAGGTATCTTGAGCAGACAAAAAAGTTTCAAAGGCAAGTTAGGGAGCTTATGGCAAAGGGATTTATATGTGAGAGAGAACATGAGCTTGTGTGCTATTCTAGTAATGCTTGTGTCTAAGATGGATGAGACTTAAAGTTTGTGCATTGATTATAGAGCATTTAGCTAAATCCCTATAAAGTATCATTGTCCTATATGTAAATTAGATGACATGTTAGATGAATTGCATAGTTCATGTGTCTTTTTCTAAAATTGATTTTAAGAGTAGATATCACCAAATTAAGATGAGAGAGAGAGACGAGTGGAAAATAGCTTTTAAAACTAAGGATAGTTTGTATCAATGGTTTGTTATGCCATATAGTCTCACTAATACACCAAGCACTTTTATGACATTGATGAATCATGTTTTGCATGCATTCATTGGTAAATTTGTAGTTGTGTATTTTAATGATATTTTTATTTATAGCAAAAACTTAGATGAGCATCTTCATCATTCACTTTTTGTTCTAAGAGTTTTACATTCTAAGAAATTGTATACTAACCTCAAGAACTGTTCCTTTTGTACTGACTAATCATATTGTTTGGCTATGTTGTCAGTACTTGGGGTATTAAGGTTGATGAGGAAAGGGTTAGGACAATTATTGATTGGCCTACACCTAAGTTAATGATGTGTGTAGTTTTCATGGTCTAGCTATGATGTGAACCTTAAAACATGGGGTTTAACGACCTAACACATACAAGGAATCAAGCAAGAATAAAAGAAAGATAAATTAGATTTCAATCATGAAAACCCTAGATCCCATGTTTAAAGGAACTTGAACTTAAGGTATAAATGATGACATTCATTGGGTCCCCAATGCAAGGAGTGCTTCTAAGGATCCATTAAGCATTCAAGAAGGGCCGATGACATATTTTAGTGTTAAAAGGATGAAAGACACGCTTAACAGGTTGATTAAAGACATTTGGTCTAAGGAAGTTAAGTCAAGCTTTTAGGGTAACCAAGTATATCTTGATGTGGGCCAAGGTTTTAATAATTGTATAAGTATACTAAATTGGCTTAAGTGGTTGGGAAGAGTTGAAGCAACCAAGTAATGGAAATAGAGGACAAGAAGTGAACTGGTCATT
>JAHOYR010006044.1:0-19934 GCA_023213295.1 Bruguiera hainesii
TCTCTAATCAGTGGAATTTTTTTTATTTTAATAATAAACAAAAAAATTAATAGTAATAAATTAATAATAATAGTAATAAATTAATAAAAAGATTAACACATAAAATAAAAACAATAAAAGGTAAGCAGAAATGCGTCCCCCTCCTACATATTTTATACCTTCCCCTATAAAAAGACTTGTAACACCGACTCCATTTGTAATTCCATCAATTCCTCGTCTATCAAAAAAATGATTTAATTCAGCTAATCTTCGTATACCTCCAGTTAAAGATACTGCATAAAAAGCATCTATGTAACCACGATTATAAGACCAATCATATATCACATTTATTATTTTGTCCCAAACAATTCTTTTAGGACCTTTTTTAGTAAGCAAATTCAAGAAGTGCCAATTTTTTAATGATGAATAAATGGGCTTATATAACAAAGATGCTATAAATATTCCGAAATATGCTATACTGACGGAAACAGTCGCGTTTGTTGCAAATTCATACCAATCCACATAATTATTTGTATTATTTTGATGCATAAGATTTAAAAACGGGGTTAACAGTTTAGATAATATGTCCAAATCAATTCCTTCTTCATTAACTGCAATAAAAGGAACTCCTATGGCTCCAATAAACAAAGTAAATATTACCAAAACAAACATAGGAAATAACATAGTATTATCCGATTCATGGGGATAGGAAAAAATTCTTGTAACGCCAAAATAATTAATAGTAATAAAGGATTGTGTTATATTTCTTACATTACCATCAATTTGATATGTCTTTTTCCACGAAGTCCTTTCATTACTATTTAGTGTTAATAAAGATAATAAATGAATTTTTTTTTTAAGCATTTTTTCTCTTTTTTTACCCCATGGAGATATTGAATAGAATGAACTATTTTTTTTACCATTGTAATTTTGAAAATGAACATTTAAATGTCCTTCAAAAGTAAGTAAATAGATCCGAAACATATAAAATGCAGTTAATCCTGTTGTAAAACAAGCTATTATTGCGAAAATCGGCGAATACAACCAACTATCATTAAGAATTTCATCTTTGGACCAAAAACAAGCGAGGGGTGGAATACCACAAAGGGAAAGGGTTCCTAAAAGAAAAGCAGTTTTTGTAATTGGAACATGTTTTGTTAAACCACCCATAAGAACCATATTTTGACTCTTATCTGGAGAATAACCAACAATAGTTTCCATTGAATGAATAATGGATCCAGATCCTAAAAACAACAATGCCTTCGAATAGGCATGAGTAATCAAATGAAATAAAGCGGCCCGATAAGAACCCATACCTAGAGCTAACATCATATAACCCAATTGAGACATTGTAGAATAGGCTAAACTTCGCTTAATATCTTTTTGAGCGATAGCTAAAGTCGCTCCGAATAGTACTGTTATTATACTTATTAAAGCTATTAGATTCATTATGTAAGGTATGACTACAAAAAGAGGAAGAAGTCGAGCTACTAGAAAAAGGCCTGCTGCTACCATAGTAGCAGCATGTATCAGAGCAGAAATAGGAGTAGGTCCTTCCATGGCATCCGGTAACCATACATGAAGGGGGAATTGTGCCGATTTAGCAATTGCGCCGGAAAATAATAGAAAGGCACACAAAATAACAAATAAAAAATTAACCTCATTATTATCAATCAAGTTATTGAAAATTTCGAACAAATCCCGAAATTCAAAACTACCCGTTATCCAATAAAGACCTAAAATTCCTAATAATAAGCCAAAGTCTCCTACACGATTAGTTACAAATGCCTTTTGACAAGCATTCGAAGCAATAGGTCGTGTGAACCAAAATCCTATTAATAAATAAGAACACATTCCAACCAATTCCCAAAAAATATAAATTTGTATCAAATTAGAACTAGTAACTAATCCCACCATTGAAGTATTGAAAAAAATCATATAAGCAAAAAATCTCAAATAACTTTGATCATGAGCCATATAATTGTCACTATAAAGAAGAACCAATGTTCCAACTGTAGTAATTAATATTGACAAAATAGATGTAAGTGGGTCAATCAAGTGTCCGAACTCTAAAGAAAAATCATTATTGATGGTCCAAGACCATACGTATTGATAGATAGAACTACTATTGATTTGTTGAATAAACAAATTTATCGAAAAAATCATAACTATACTTAACAATAAAACACTTGGAAAAGCCCACATACGACGAAGTTTTTTTGTTGCTGTCGGAAAAAGTAGGAGTCCCGCTCCTATTACCATAGGGACTGGAAGTGTAACAAAAGATATGACCCATGAATATTGATATATATGTTCCATAAAAAAATATTATTAGTTTTAATTAATAATTAATTGTTTCTTGTTTCTGATTTATCGGCTTTTTTCTTTTTATTTTTAATTTATTAATTTTAAAAATTAAAGGAGTCAGTTAATAATAATAAAAAAAAAAAAAACGAATAAAATAATAAAAAAGAAAGATACAAAACTTAAATACACTTTTCTATTCTTAATTATTCTAAATCTTTTTCAAATACTTCACATATTCAAAGCAAGAAGTCAGAAGTGGTCAAATGATATAACCAAAATACTAGGTAAAAAATATTTATTTTAAAGAAAATCAAAATTTCAATTATTATTTATAGATTGCAAATATAGATTGCAAAAATTTATATATAATATGTATAATACATAGAAAAAGTATAAAATAGAAAAAGTATAAACAATTAGAGCAAAACTAGGATTTGATTTATAATAGGAATACGAAAAAAGATAATTTTTTTTTTAATTACTTTATTCAAAATCATTAATTAGTTCATTTTGGGATTGATTTATGGTCTTGTATTCATTATGTTTGTAAAAAAAAAAATACTATGATATTTGATTTGACATTTGACCTTTACATAGGATAAAAAGAAAAAATTAGTAAAATTTTTTACATAGAATATCCTTTATAAATCCTATATTTTTATTTTTTAACAAATTCACTAATAGTTTCATTTTAGTTTGAAAATGGAATTTCAATTAGGTATACTTTTTCTTGGGGCTTGACTACTTACTCGAAAAAAAAAGATTCAAGTTTTTTATTAGGATAAATTTTTATTAGGATAAATAAAATTTAAGTTCTTAAACTCTTTGATGGAGTTTATTATATGTATAAATAAAATAGGACGAAAAAGGAAAGAAATAGAAATCAAAATGTAAGCAGACAGACTTTTTTATGAACAGAATAGACTTTTAAACCGAATAGACTTTGGAAAAAAAAAATCGATAGATAATGAATAAAAATACTAAAGAACAATTTTTTTTGAACAATAGATGTCTTTCACATCCAACTATAAGAAAAAATTTCTTCATTCTTGAAACGAAATGGCAGTTCCAAAAAAGCGTACTTCTATATCCAAAAAACGTATTCGAAAAAATATTTGGAAAAGAAAGGGATATTGGGCAGCCTTGAAAGCTTTTTCGTTAGCAAAATCTCTTTCTACTAATAATTCAAAAAGTTTTTTTGTGCGACAAATAAAAAATCAAACGGTGGAATAATCTGACTCCCTTTGACGTAAAGAGAGTTCTAGTTTTTTTTTGTTTATTGTTTCGTTTATTGGTTAGTTTATTGTTTATCATATTATATATTATATTATATATTAGAATATTATATTATATATTGTATTATATATTAGAATATTATATTATATATTATATTATTATATTATATATTATATTATATATTATATTATATATTATAATATATATTATAATAATTATATATATAATAATTATATATATAATAATATAAATAATAATTAATAATTAAAAAATTAATAATTAAAATAATAATTAAAAAATTATATATATAATCAAAAAAATTATTAATATTTTAATTATTAACATTTTAATTATTAACATTTTAAAAAATAAAATAAATAATTATTAATAAATAATTATTAATAAATATATATTTAATAAATATATATTAATAAATATATATATATATATATAATAAAATATATATATAATAAAAAATATAATAATAAAAAAAAAAAAAAATAGAAAATAGAAGTCTATTCTTGAATGTTTTGAATTAATCAATATAAAATTGACCTGATTTCATTTTTATCCTATCATATGTATTTTATCCTATCATATGTAGAATTATCATATGTCGAATAATTTTTTTTTTGTTTAATAAATTTAAAATTTTAAAAACAATACTTTTTTTTTTTGTAAACAAAACAAAAAGTGAAATTTCGTGTCTTTGCTTTATTATTCTTTTTTTTTTCTTTTTAGTATAGTATAATATTTACAAGATGAGGATTTTTATTTTCCCCATCGACTTGCTTGTCACAATTTTACACAATTCCAATAATAAATATGGATTCCAATACTAAAATAATAAATATTGATAAGCTTTGTCTTCTTTCTATTTATACTATCTTTCTATTTATACTATTTGAATAAAAAAGAGCATATCCACTAGGATCTTTAGTCAAAAATAATGGATTAACTTTAAACCTTATTTTGTAACTTTCTCTTATTTTGTAACTTTCTTAAGAATTATTATTCTAACTCACTATATAGAATAAATCCTTCATGACTTTTAGTCTAATCTAATTTTATTTTAATTCTAATCTAATTTTTTTTTAATCCAATTTAATTAATAAAAGTACTTGGCATATTTATCTAGAGAAAAATGGATTAATTTTGAATGATCTATTTCAGTTTTAGATCCTATGCTTGGCCTGGAGGAGGGATCAAGGTATCTATTAAGGTATCTATTAAATTAAATAAGATTCTTTGATTTGAGACAAAACTCGAAACTTTTTGGTTATATGCTATGCGGTTATATGCTATGCCCAGATCAATATCTAATTGGGTTACCAAATCATACAATAAATTCTCTAGACATTGAAATACCAAAAATTAATACAATAAAATATTTCTAGAAATCTCTTCAATGGAGTGCTGAAACTTTACTCCATAACCACAAAAAATTCTATTTTTTTTTTTCCTTTTTCCATGGATTGAAGTCAGACCTACTTATTTATTATTACTTATTATTTATTATTACTTATACTTATTACTTACTTATTCTTACTACTTATTCTTACTTATTTATATTCTTACTTATTTATATATATAATATATAAATATAGATATATATATATAGATAGATATAGATAGTTATATATTTATATATAGTCGGTATAATAGGGGAGTTTCTTTGTATAAGAGAAGAGTATAAACTAAAAAAAAAAACACTATTGTTAAGTTAACTAAAATTGACACAATAACGAATAATAAGAATAAGGATTGTTATACTAAAGATTCTTATAGGAACGTTCAAATACCTCTTTAATTAAACGAGTTTTTCTTTATTAATTTAGATGTTCTATGTTTCCTAATAAAGTCAAATATTGGATTAAATTGAACCCTTCAAGATCGACGATTGAATAAAAATCGGTTATTATGATTTCGAGCAAGCCGCTATGGTGAAATCGGTAGACACGCTGCTCTTAGGAAGCAGTGCTAGAGCATCTCGGTTCGAGTCCGAGTGGCGGCATAACATCTTTTAATTTTCATTTTCAAAAGGATACAAAAAATACTATAATAAATTCAATTCTTGATTTCAATTCCATAGAATTGAAGGCCCCCTTTTTAAGTTAAAAATTTTTATGATATTTTCGACTCTAGAACATATATTAACTCATATATCTTTTTCGGTCGTTTCAATTGTAATTACAATTCATTTGATAAATTTATTAGTCGATGAATTCGTAAGACTATATGATTCGTCAGAAAAGGGCATGATAACTACTTTTTTCTGTATAACAGGATTATTAGTTATTCGTTGGATTTATTTAGGACATTTACCATTAAGTAATTTATATGAATCATTAATTTTTCTTTCATGGAGTTTCTCGATTATTCATATAATTCCGTATTGTAAAAGGCATAAAAATTATTTAAACACAATAACACTACCAAGTACTTTGTTTACCCAAGGCTTTGTTACTTCGGGGCTTTTAATTAACATGCATCAAGCTGAAATCTTAGTCCCTGCTCTTCAATCCCATTGGTTAATGATGCATGTCAGTATGATGATATTGGGATATGCTGCTCTTTTATGTGGATCATTACTATCAGTAGCACTGATAGTAATTACATTTCAAAAAGTCATAAAAATTTTTGATAAAAGCAATGATTTATTAAATGATTCGTTTTCTTTTGACGAGGTCCAATACATGACGGAAAGAAGTAATGTTTTAAGAAATACTTCTTTTTTTTCGTCTAGGAATTATTACAGGTTTCAATTGATTCAACAATTAGACCATTGGGGTTATCGTATTATTAGTATAGGGTTTATTTTTTTAACCATAGGTATTCTTTCGGGAGCAGTTTGGGCTAATGAAACATGGGGATCATATTGGAATTGGGATCCAAAAGAAACTTGGGCATTTATTACCTGGATTATATTCGCCATTTATTTCCATACTCGAACAAAAAAAAAATTTGACGGTTTAAATTCCGCAATTGTTGCCTCTATCGGTTTTCTTATAATTTGGATATGCTATTTCGGAGTTAATTTATTAGGAATAGGGTTACATAGTTATGGTTCATTTACATTAACATTTAATTGAATTGAAGCAAGAGTCCGACGAATACAATCATACGAATACAATCATAGGATAGCGTAGCACACACATATATAGTTATAGCACATATATATAAGAAACTTCGGGTAACCTATTGAGAACTTTTTGAATCAAGTAATATAGTGATTCAAAAAGTTCTCACAAATGCCAAACATATCTGTTTACAATTTCTTTTTTTTTTTTTACTTAAATTTAAGAGAATAAAAAGAAAGTTTCTTTTATTTATAACTTTATAACAATTTAAAATTAAAACAAAAAAAAACATAAGATTAGGTTTTGATTGTTTATTTTATTTTATAAAAATTTTATAAAAATTACCTATAAAAAAAATTAGATAGAATAGCTTCTACCTTGTCAACTGATAATGAGAGAACGAAATCCGGATAAATACCAATACCCATTACAGGAAAAAGGATAGCAATCAAAACAAATAACTCTCGCGGTCCAGAATCAAAAAAAGAAGAATTTGGGGTATTAAACTGCTTGTATCCATAGAACATCTGGCGTAAGATAGATAATAAATAAATAGGAGTTAATATCATCCCAACTGCCATCACAAAAGTAATTAGTATTTTTGGTATTAAAAGATATTTTTGGTCGGTAATTATTCCAAAAAAAACTATCAATTCCGCAAAAAAACCGCTCATACCTGGCAATGCAAGGGAGGCTAATGATAAGATATTGAACATCATAAATATTTTTGGCATTGGGGTAGCCATTCCGCCCATTTCGTCAAGATAAGCAAGACGTATTCTATCAAAACTCGTTCCTGCCAAGAAAAAAAGTGCAGTGCCAATAAATCCATGTGATATTATTTGTAAAATGGCTCCATTGAGTCCCATATCGCTTATAGAGTAAATTCCTATAATTATAAAACCCATATGAGATACCGACGAGTAAGCTATTCTTTTTTTTAAATTTCGTTGACCAGAAGATGTTGAAGCTGCATAGATTATCTGCATTGCACCTATTATTATCAACCATGGAGAAAATATAGAATGAGCGTGGGGCAATAATTCCATATTGATTCGAATCAACCCATACGCCCCCATTTTTAATAAGATTCCGGCTAAAAGCATACAAGTACTGTAATGTGCTTCCCCATGCGTATCTGGCAACCATGTATGTAAGGGCACAATCGGCAATTTAACAGCAAAAGTAATAAGAAATCCAATATATAATACTATTTCCAAAGCTACAGGATATGATTGATTGGCTAATGTTTCCAAATGAAATGTTGGTTCATTGGAACCATATAAAGCGATACCTAAAGCTCCTATTAATAAAAAAACAGAGCTTCCTGCAGTATACAAAATAAACTTTGTAGCCGAATACAGACGTCTCTTTCCCCCCCACATAGATAGAACTAGATAAATGGGAATTAATTCTAACTCCCACATGATAAAAAAAAGTAAAAGATCTTGAGAAGAAAATAATCCTATTTGACCACTATACATTGCTAACATCAAAAAATAGAATAATCTGGAATTACGAGTAACTGGCCAAGCCGCTAAAGTAGCTAAAGTGGTGATAAATCCTATCAGTAAAATAGGTCCTAGAGAAAGCCCATCTATTCCTAATCTCCAGTAAAAATCAAAAAAATTGATCCATTTATAATTCTCTGTCAATTGGATTAAGGGATCCTCCAATTGGAAATAATAAGAAAATGTATAGGTCATTAAAAGAAGTTCTAATATAGAAATATATATAGTATATTGCCTAATTACTTTATTTCCTTTATGTGGGAAAAAGAACATTAAAGAACCCGCGGATATCGGTAAAACTACAAATATTGTTAACCAAGGAAAAGAATTCGTGGTAAAGACAAGATAGACTTGGGTCACAAAAACCCGTACTCAAAATATATATTTAAAATATATATTTTGAGTACGGGTTTTTGTCGATAAACAAAAAATCAAATGTATTCAAGTGGGTTTTTGTAGAAAGTATTAATAAGCTAGACCCATGCTTCGAGTTGTTTCATGCCATAAATAAACTCTAATACTCAAAAAATCCGTTGGACAGGCGGATTCACATCTCTTACAACCGACACAGTCCTCCGTTCTTGGAGCAGAAGCGATTTGCTTAGCTTTACATCCGTCCCAAGGTATCATTTCTAATACATCTGTGGGGCAGGCTCGGACACATTGAGTACACCCTATACATGTATCATAAATCTTTACTGAATGTGACATTGGATCTATAAATTTTTTTTGAACACCATAAATTTTCAATCTAGTAATTTTCTAAATGAATCATATATTTAAACACCAGATGAATCAATGATTTACCAAAATTTTTCTATTCAATTTCGAATCGATTCATAAGATGGAAATAGAGCCAAGGTACTTTAATTTTATACATTTTAACAAATAGAATCAGTATGTTATTATCATATTCATCAATTCGACTTGAATAAATATTCTATTTTATATAATTTTATATAATTAATACTATTTATTCAATAAATTCGATTGATTGATACGGATTGATTTTCTGTTACGATAAATTGACGAAACAATAGCCAACCCAATAGCTGCTTCCGCGGCTGCAATGGCTATAACAAAAATTGAGAAAATATTTCCTTTTAATTGACGATTATCAAAAAAATCAGAAAATGTTATGAAATTTATATTAACTGCATTCAGTATAAGTTCAAGACACATAAGAGCTCTAACCATATTTCGACTCGTGATCAATCCATAAATACCAATAGAAAATAAATAGGCACTCAAAACAAGTACATGTTCGAGCATCATCGAACAACTCCTTATCATATGAATCATATGAATTTCACTTTATTTCAATATGAACAACAATTCAACATCACCAGGTTAGATTGACTAGAATAAGAATGTTACAAGTAAAAAAGAAATAAATATATTGATAATAAATCAAATAAAAGAATTTATCTATGAAGAACCTTTCAAAAGTTTAATTTGAATTGCGATTGCTAATTCTAAAGATTTATTATTGACGAGCCACAGCAATCGCACCTATCAAAGCAACTAAAAGAATTATTGAAATGAATTCAAATGGAAGAAAAAAATCTGTTGATAAATGAATTCCAATTCCAATTTGTTGAGCATTACTTATCAAATCTTGCTCTAGAATCTGATTGGCTCTTGTAGTCCAAATAATCCGGTACCACGACGTATCTGGAATAATAGTAATTAATGAAACAAAAATACTTGTACAAACTAAGGAAGTAACCCCATCCCCAACAGTGCCAAGATTAAAATCCTTATAATATTCTGCACCATTCATGAACATCACAGCGAATATAATTAAAACATTTATAGCTCCTACATAAATAAGGAGCTGCGTAGCAGCTACAAAATGAGAGTTTGATAAAAAATATAATAAGGATATACAAATAAAAGCGAATCCCAATGAAAAGGCAGAAAAAATTGGGTTGGTAAATAATACTACTCCCAGACCCCCTAATATAAGACCTAATCCGGAAAAGATTAAAAGAAAATCATGTATTGGTCCAGGTAAATCCATTGTACGGTAAAATAAAAGATAAAAAATCGAATTGTTTTTTCATGACCTTATTGGTCCGACGGGAAAAACGTAATTATATTTGATTCCTAATTAGATTAACCCCTAAGGGGTGTAAATTACTGTAGGTAAAAGTAAAACTATTGGACTAATTTCATTCTTTCTGGGAAAAGGATCATTCGACACTCTAAATTCAAATTTCGAAATAATTATGAATAGAATTAGGGATATATTAATAGATTTTCAATCCAAATTAAGCTGTGATGCGATTCTCATCAAGCAGTTAAATCAATAGTTGGTATTTGTAATTATTGACTGAATAAAATTAAAGAAAAACGCCATTCCATTTCTCTCTCTTTAGATTAGATTAGATCAAAACGGAATTCTAGTTTAGTAATTTTAGTAATTAAAAATTGTTCTTTAATCAATTTTGAAGTCGCAGGAGGTTTACTCATTTTTTTGAGGCGAATTCAAAATTGTTCGAATTGTATAATCGTCAATTACTGACATTGGTAAACGACCTAAAGTAATTTGATTATAATTTAATTCGTGCCGATCATAAGTGGAAAGCTCATATTCGTCAGTCATTGATAAACAATTTGTTGGACAATACTCAACACAGTTTCCACAAAATATACAGATTCCGAAATCAATACTGTAATTAAGCAGTTGTTTCTTTCGAATATCGGTTTCCAATTTCCAATCAACAACAGGTAGATCTATAGGACATACACGAACACATACTTCACAAGCAATGCATTTATCAAATTCAAAATGGATTCGGCCGCGGAAACGCTCGGATGCGATTAATTTTTCATAAGGATATTGAATCGTTACAGGTAAACGATTTGCGTGGGATAAGGTAATCATGAAACTTTGACCAATGTACCTTGCAGCTCGTATAGTTTGTTGACCATAATTCATGAGACCAGTTACCATAGGGAACATATCGTAAATATTTATGAAGAATTTTATGTTTGTTTCTTTCTCTTGTTTGAGACAAGTTATAGATATAGAAAAGTATTCTTTTTTTTTATTTATAGTGAAAAGAGTTGGGAAGAAGTTGTTAATAATAAATTACCGAGAGAAATAGGTAAAAGAAATTTCCATCCGAGATTTAACAGTTGGTCCATTCTTAGTCTAGGTAAAGTCCATCTTGTTGTAATAGGAATGAACAAGAATAAATAAGTTTTAACCAATGTAATAAAGATACCAATTATTGCTTCAAAGATTCCACTTACTTTATTTATTTCAAATAGCTCAGGAACAGATATGTACGGAATAGAGAAATTCCAACCGCCCAAGTAAAGAATTGTTACAAATAATGAAGAAACTAATAAGTTTAAATAGGAAGCAACATAAAATAACCCAAATTTGATACCTGAATATTCGGTTTGATAACCCGCTACTAATTCTTCTTCTGCTTCTGGTAAATCAAAAGGCAATCTCTCACATTCTGCTAGGAAAGAAATTAAAAAAATAATAAACCCTATAGGTTGACGCCACAAATTCCACCCCCAAACTCCATATTTGGATTGTGCCTCAACTATATCAACTGTACTTGAACTATTAGACAATCATAGTCGGTAATAACATCACTGCTGCCATCGCTATTACAGAACTGTACATGAGATTTTTACCTCATACGGCTCCTCGAAGGTCATAAAAAATCTAAGGACCGGATCGTATTATTTATCTTGATATATTTGTATTGTATCATAGATAGGATCAAAGTTTATTGGACGTTCCCAAATTCAACCAATGGAATTCTGTCTGTTATAATATTTTAAAAAAGCACTTCTGAATTAATCTCATCCTTTAAGAATTTCAATTTTTCTTTATTGAGTAATAACTTAAATCCTTCAATAAAATACTCCTTGTAGCCATACCAATAAATATTTTAATCTATCGTTTTCGATTACTAAAAAAAAAAAGAATTGGGCATTCCTTTAGTTCATGAATTATGATATGAACTCGCTCTCTATGAATATGGATATAGAAAAAAAAAAGAAAAAAGTAAAGTAAAGTAAAGGATTCTTTCGTTCCTGATAATTATTTCTTTAAAATTATTTCTTTAATCGGTGGCTGGAAGCATACTTTGGATCGGAATCATGGAGAGTACTGTCTGATCATTTCTACCAATTTCGAACTCCAATTAATATTCTTTTTCTATTATTATTATATTATTATTATGCCGAAATATCCTTTTGAATAATTTCAAGAATCTCTGTTACTAATCCTTTGTGTATCTTGGTGTTCCTAACCATCCACCCATTCTATTCTTTCTCAACTGTCCCTTCCATTAACCTTATGATAATGGGAATACATATAAATGATAGTAAAAACTCAATAAGGTTGATCTTTTGAACCCGCTTCAAGCTCGGACGATTAATCAATCAATCTTGGGGTAACCGGTCTCGGTCTCGTATTCTTATGTCTCTTTTTGTTTTACTTTTGTACATAAGAAATGAGTCTCAATTTTTTTTTTACTGCAAATTTAGACAAATTTAGAAGCTGTTTTCTTTCACTCATATAACTATCCAATTTATTATATCAACCTAAATGATAAATACAAAAATGAAGATATCCTATTCAATTTATTTCATTTTATTTTTTCTTTCGAAAAAGAAAAATAGAAAAAGAAATGAATAGGGAAAAACTTATGTTTTAACGAATCGCACGTAGAGATATGGATAATACACAGAGAGTTAATGGTATTTCATAACTAATCGATTGAGCAGCAGCTCGTAGACCACCTAAAAAGGAATATTTATTATTTGATCCATATCCTGACATAAGAAGTCCAATAGGAGCAATACTTGAAATGGCAATCCATAAAAAAATGCCGATATTTAAATCAGATAAAACAAGGCGATAGTCAAAAGGAATTACCGAATAGCTTAATAGAGTTGATATGACTGCTATGGACGGTCCGATACTGAAAAAACGAGGATCGCCCCGAGATGGAAAAAGATTTTCTTTGAAAAGTAATTTTGTCCCATCCACTAGAGCTTGAAGAACTCCTAAAGGGCCGGCATATTCAGGTCCAATACGTTGTTGTATCCCTGCAGATATTTCTCTTTCTAACCAAACAATTACTAGTATACCTATCACAACTCCCAATATAAGAGTAAAAATAGAGACAAGCATCCATATAATTCCATAGACTTCATTTAAGTTTAAGGATTCCAATCCAGAAAAAGAATTGATAACTTGTACTTCTCTTATATCAATTGCTTCTGTTGTATCAAGATTAAGTATCATTTCAACGATCAACTTCCCCCATAATGATATCTATGCTACCTAGTATTGTCATAATATCCGCCAATTTCATTCTTTTAACTAATTGAGAAAGAATTTGCAAATTGATAAAACCTGGAGGGCGAATTTTCCACCGCCAAGGAAACCCACTCTGATCTCCTATCAGAAAAATTCCCAATTCTCCCTTTGGGGCTTCGACTCTGACATAAAGTTCTTGTTTCGGCAATTCAAAAGTAGGAGAAGTCTTTTTACTAATGAAACGATATTCAAAATCATTCCAGTCTCCATCTCTTTCTCTATTAAAATGTCGGGTTTCTAAATTCTCATAGGGCCCCCCCGGAATTCTTTCCAGAGCCTGTTGAATAATTTTTATGGATTCTGTCATTTCACCAATTCGGACTAAATAACGAGCTAATGAATCGCCTTCTTTTTGCCACTGGACTTCCCAATCAAATTCGTCGTAACACTCATAATGATCAACTTTACGAAGATCCCACTGTACCCCGGAAGCTCGTAGCATTGGTCCTGATAAACCCCAATTTATTGCTTCCTCTGCACCAATAATACCTATTCTTTCAACTCGTTCTAAAAAAATGGGATTTCGCGTAATAAGTTTTTGATATTCAGCAATTCCTGTTAAAAAATAATCGCAGAAATCCAAACATTTATCGATCCAGCCATGAGGTAAATCAGCTGCTACTCCTCCGATACGAAAAAAATTATGCATCATTCTCATACCAGTGGCCGTTTCGAATAAATCATATACTAACTCTCTTTCTCTAAAAATATAGAAGAAAGGGGTTTGTGCACCAATATCCGCCATAAAAGGACCAAGCCATAACAGATGAGAAGCTATACGGCTCAACTCCAACATAATTACTCTGATATAACTGGCTCTTTTAGGTACTTGAATATTTCCCAACTGTTCTGGCCCATTTACTGTTATTGCTTCTGTGAACATAGTAGCTAAATAATCCCAACGTGTTACATAAGGCAAATATTGTATAATTGTTCGGTTTTCCGCAATTTTTTCCATTCCTCTGTGTAAATAACCTAATATTGGTTCACAGTCAATAACGTCTTCACCATCTAGAGTAACGATGAGTCGAAGAACGCCATGCATTGAGGGGTGGTGGGGACCCATATTGACTATCATAAGGTCCTTTCTTATAACTGGTACATTCATAGGGGTTTCCTCGCTTCATTCTTCCATGAATTACTGAAAACGAAAAGAAATTAATCAAAATTCAAGATCTAATAAGTCAGATAATAATAAAAAAAAAAAAGCCTTTTCAAATTAACGAATTGTTGACTCCCGAATATCCAGCTGGGTAATTACTTCTTTATAACGTACTCTATTTTTCTTTGCAAAATAAGACAGCAGTCGTTGGCGTTTTCCGAGTATTTTCCGTAAGCCTCTTTGAGATAAATAGTCTTTTCTATGAAATTCCAAATGTGAAGTAAGCCTTCGTATCTTATTAGTAAAATTGACTATTTGAAATTCGACGGATCCTCTGTTTTCTTCTTGTAAAATAACTGAGATGAATGCATTTTTTATCATAAAAAGGAATACCTCCTTTATTTTTTGATAAAATTATTATTGATCAGTATATTATTGATCAGTAATAATAATCATAAATAATGTAATAATATAATAAATAATGAAAATAAATAATGGAATTTTTATAATAAATAATAAATATTGTTTATTGTTATAATAAATAATAAATAATGAATTGAATAGTGGCAGTTCATTTTAATTTTGTATACAGATTAATCGTCACTTCGTTAGGAATTCCTAATGTTGGCAAATCAAATTTATCATTAATCAATCCAATTTTTTATTCGGCTAGAGTAGAGATAGAAAAGGATCGTATATTTCTTGGTTTACAAAAGAGAAAAATTTATATCTAAAAAAAAAAAAAAGAAAGAGAAATTTATTGATTACTTTCTAGATCTAATTAATGTATAATTGAATTCAAAATAAGATATGAATGTAAAACAATATATGTACTCATCTCTTTTTTTCTATATACTAAATTTATATACTAGATCAGGCATGGTATGGAATAATATATGAAAAATACGCCCTTACCACATTTTTACCAAATTTTCAAGTGTGAATATATATGTATCCTTAACATACTGAACCGACTAGCGTTATTGGTACCAAACCAATATCGATTCAGACAAGCTAAATCTTCTAATCGATAAATGGGCCAAAGAAAGGGCTTTGGCTTTAATTTAAGTAGTTTATTTTTATCTTTATCAAAATATTTGCTTTTATACAAAACGGGCTTGCAGTTTTTTATATTATTACTGTTGAAAATTTTTGTATTTATATGAATATCATTTCTATTTTGTGAATTGAAAGAAAATTGAATTCTCAATTCTCTACGACGTTTAGGGGATAAAAAATTTTCAGGAACAAGTAAATCATAATCATTTTTTTCTTTATTTCCAGTTATACTTTGATGTCTTTCAATGAATTCGGTAAACTTATTTTTAATAACATAGTTTTTTTTTCTGTATCTTTGATTAATTTGTTGTTTGCTCTTATGGATCAATAAAATACTTACGGTTTGATATATAATAAAGTGTCCCTTATTTTTTATCGATAGACGCATTGGTTCAATAATCAATATTCCTTTTTTCATCAACTCTGTAAGAGTGAAATCTTTTTGAATCATCAGAATATCCAGACTTATTTCGCCTCTTTGAACAGAGGATATAATAATTTCTCGTGGATTCGTTAGTCTAAGTAGGAGACAAAATACTTTGATATTATTAATTATTTTTTGATTTAAAAAAGCATCCCATCGTAATTGAAAACCTAAATGTTTTTTTAGGAAAGAATAAAGTTCTATTTCCGTATTACTTTTGTATTGTTTTTGCTTTATACGTTTTTTCATGTTTGATTCTGCATAATCTTCTTCAATATCTTTTTCTTGATTTGACAGAACTGATCCAAGATCCATTGGGTCCTCGAATTCTTTTTCTTCGTGGTTTCGATTCTTTAATTCAATAGATTTTTTTTTATTCGAGAATATAGATATAAGAAAATCACCATTTTTCTTTCTATTGATTTTTTTATTTTCATTTATTTTTTCATTGTCATTAAAATTTACAAGAAGTAATTTGATTGGTATTACCCACGGTTTTATCTCATATGTGTTGCAAAATATCACAAATTTGGGAAATAACCAAAGTTCCAAATTTGATATAGGCTGATTTAGTATTTCTTCATTCATTTCCATCCAATCAAAAAGATTTTTTTTTTTATTGGCTGAATTGACTTCGTAATCCTGTTGAATCATAAGAGAAAAAATATCTTTGTTATCAATTTTATCAATTATTTGATACTTATGAGTTCCAGTCTTAATATTTTTTTTTTGTTTGGTTCCGGTATCGATCCAGGACTCAATATCCACTTTCTTTCTAATACAAAACTTGATAATTTTCCAATCCAAATATTTTCTATTTGGGGGTTTCTCCATATTGATAATATCCTCTTCTGCTAGATAATTATTAAGATAATTATTAATAGGTATATTTACGAACATATCCAAAAAATTGTTTTTAGTTGTGTTATAATTATAAGAAATCTCATGTTTATTATTTATTTGTAATGGTGATCCATAAATATATGGGTCTTTCTTATTTTCAGAATTAATAGATTTATATAATAAAAGATTATATCGATAATGTTTTTTAAAATTCTTTTTTTGGCTTGGTAATGAGTCCCCTTTGAAATCATTTTCTTTTTCGTAATCAATTAGTTGGTCTTTTTCATATAAATTCCATTTGTTTAAATCTTTATTTTGAACCATACGACGTTGATTAATTCTATTTCGCCATTTTTGTGGTATTAATCTAGACCATTTAATCTGAGATAAATTGTATTTATATTGATAATAATTCTTTAACCAGCTTTTCCATTGATTCATTACACAATTTCTAAAATTGTTATCTTTTAAGTCGGAATGAAATAGTCCTTGGGCTCCAAAATCTTTTTTTATTTCATTTTTAACAAAAGGAGATGTTCCGTGATATTGATACTGAAGAACAGATCTTACCCTATATAAATTAATAACTTGGATTTGTGATAATTTATAAAATACATATGCTTGTGACAAGGACGATACATCCAAAAAAATTCGTGAATTCTTATTAATAACACAAATATTAAGTAATTTTTTTATAATTGAAACAAAACGATTTGTATTTTGATTTGTTTTATCGATCCTTTTGGAATTCGCTTTATTATTGTAAATATATTTATTAAAAATTTTTCTTGTTGATTCAATAAAAAGCTGTACATGAAGGATCTTTGGAATATTAATGATACCTAGAAGGATGTCTATGTATATCTTTTCAATCAACATTTTTAGAAAAAAATTGAATTTACGCAATAATCGATTATTTCTTCTTTTTAATATCTGTGAAATCTTTTTTGATGATTTTACTTTTTTAGCATTATAAGTTATTTTGGTAGGGCTAATGTTTATTTCTGAGGTTAGAAATCTATTTTTCTTTTCGTTTCGAATTTTTTCTATTTCATTTATAATTGTACTTGTTCTAGCAGTCAGATCCTTCATTTTTTTTTCTGTCAGTAAATAATTTGTCCAATCCTTTGTCCAATCCATAGGGGAAATTTGGAGAGAAATTGGGGGGGAAATTTGATTTTTATGAATTGTCTGATTATTGATTATCAAATCTTTTTTAGTTTCATTTAATTCATATACTTTTATAAATCGAAATAATAGAGTTGAATTTTTATTTGATTTTGAAAGTTTGTTTATTATTTCTTTTAGAAATAAAATTTTTTTGATGACCCAATTCTTTCTTGCTTTGGATAAATTTAGAAAAAATTTTATTCTTTCTTTTGATCTTTCTTTTGAAATTTTTATAACTAGAAGAAAATTCTTTTGAAATTTTATAATTTTTTTTCCGAGTTTTTTAAAGATGGGTTCAAAAACTGAAAGTTTTTTTTGGGGAAATCCAAAAGGCAGTTCCGTTTCCATTCCCCAAACTGTTAAAAAACAAAAATTATTTTTTTGCCCTTTCTTTTGCATTCGATCTTTATGAGAGAAGTTTAATTTAGGTCTGTGCCAAGGTTTTAGACGAAAAGGAAATAGAATCTTTATTTGAATACCATCTGTTAACCAGTTTTTTGGAAATTCTGTTTCGGATAATTGAACGCCATTATAGGTGCATTTAACATGTATTTCTCGATTCCAATCCGTTAAATCCTCAGCCCATTCGGGAAATTGAAATAACAGCATACGAATGATGTTTTTAACTATTATTACTGAAGGCAATAGAATATATTTTCTAATAATGGATTGGGTTAGTAAAACACAACCTCTTATTACTTGAGCAAATATAATACTATCCCAGGCTTCGGCTATATCCAGCCGGGTTTTCTCTTTTCTTTTCTCTTCTTCTCTTTTGTCTTCTTCGTTTTTCTCACTTTCTTTTGGTTTTTCTTCTGTATCAGTAGAATCCGAAATCATGAATTCCGGTTTTTTTACACATCCAGTTTATAAACAGTATTTTCATCAACTCGGAAATATCCAAATCAAAAAAACGGGATTTTTCTATTTTGTCCAAAAAAAGGAGAGAATGGACATTTGCTTGAAACAGTTCCCAAATAGCGGTTTTGCGTCTTTGCGCTCGCATGGAGCCTTTTATTATGTCTCGGCGAAAGTCGGACTGTTGTGAATAACGTATCAAAGTTTTTTCGTTTGTTTGATCAGAATTAGTTGCATCTTTGATATTATTATAAGTATCTATTTTTTTTTTATTATCAGTAAAAATCACTACACGTTTGCTTTTTCGTGAACGAATCCCAGGATTTGCTGCTATGTTTGTTTGATTTTCTCTTTCTTGTTGTTCCAAATCGTCAATTAATTTGTATGACCATCGAGGAATTTTTTTACTTATTTCTTTTATTCCAATAGATTTTTTTCTAACTCTTTTATTGTGCGGATCTGCTATAATTGCATCGAATAAAAATTTAAAAATTTTTATTCGATCTTCTGAATACATTTTTTTTTCGTTGTGATCTGAAAATAAAGAAAATCCTTGAAAATTAAAACTTAATGTTGATTTTCCAGAAAATTCATTAATTAAGTTCAAGAAATAACCAATTTCTGTTGAAAACAATTTTATATTAAATGTATCCATTTTTGGTTCAAATTCTTGATAATTAGTAATAATAGTAATAAGAAATATAAGATGAATTTTATTTATCCAACTCATCTCTATACAATTTTTTTTTAGAAATTTCATTTATGATTGAGGGTGAAAAAAAAGGTTTGATTCTTCCGCGGAGGGAACCACTCAATAAAGGATCATATATTTCAGGTAAGTATTCTTTTTTAGTTTTATTATTACACAATCTGATCTTTTTTTCGAGTCTATTCAGAGGAAAAAATCTTTTATCGAAAATAGTTTTTACTCTATTTATAAATTCATTGCTTATATTTTGATTTTTTTGTTTATTATTAAAATAAAAAAAATTCCACTGATTAGAGA
>JAHOYR010006045.1:0-28356 GCA_023213295.1 Bruguiera hainesii
TTTCAAATGATTATGAACAATTGATTTGTCCCTATAAGACCTGAGAATTCTAAAACTTGATAAAATGCAATGTTTTGATGATTAAATTTATTCCTAATGCCATTGCATTTTGAATGGTGAGTAAAACCTAACATTTGAAAATCTTTATTGAACAAAAATACAACTAATGGACCTAATTGTATATAATACAATTTTGTATATGAATATTATATGTAGTAATCGCAAGATTCAATCTCGGGTGAACCTTATTGCTCTTGAGGGGAGAAGAGAAGCTTCTTATTTGAGTTCATTTTATTCGCTTTTTCTTATGTAATAAGCTAGTGGACTAAAATTATATAAATTATTTCAAATTGCATTGTGACAAAAAAAATGACAATTAAAAAATTACAAAATTTAATTTCAAATGATTATGAACAATTGATTTGTCCCTATAGGACCTGAGAATTTTAAAACTTAAGAAAATGCAATGTTTTGATGATTAATGCCCTTGCATTTTGAATGGTGAGTAAAACATAACATTTGAAAATCTTAATTGAACAAAAATACAACTAATGGACTCAATTGTATATAATACAATTTTGTAGATGAATATTATATGTAGTAATTGCAAGCTTCAATCTCGGGTGAACCTTATTGCTCTTGAGGGGAGAAGAGAAACTTCTTATTTGAATCCATTTTATTTGCTTTTTTTTAAGTAATAAGCTGGTGGACTAAAAATATATAAATTATTTCAAATTGCATTGTGGCAACAAAGACAATTAAAAAAATTACAAAATTTAATTTCAAATGATTATGAACAATTGATTTGTCCCTATAGGACCAGAGAATTCGAAAACTTGAGAAAATGCAATGATTTGATGATTCAATTTGTTCCTAAAGCCATTGCATTTTGAATGGCGAGCAAAATATAACATTTGAAAATCTTAATTCAACAAAAATACGACTAATGGACTCAATTGTATAAAATAAAATTTTGTAGATGAATATTATATGTAGTAATTGCAAGCTTCAATCTTGGGTGAACCTTATTGCTCTTAAAGGAAGATGAGAAACTTCTTATTTGAGTCCATTTAGTTGCTTTTTCTTAAGTAATAAGCTAGTGGACTAAAATTATTTGAATCATTTCAAATTATATTGTAGCAAAAAAGACAATTAAAAAAATTACAAAATTTAATTTCAAATGATTATGAACAATTGATTTGTCCCTATAGGACCTAAAAATTCTAAAACTTGAGTAAATGCAATGTTTTGATGATTAAATTTATTCCTAATGCTATTGCATTTTGAATGCTGAGCAAAATATAACATTTGAAAATCTTAATTGAACAAAAATACAACTAATTGACTCAATTGTATATAATACAATTCTATAGTTGAATATTATATGTAGTAGTCACAAGCTTAAATCTCGGGTGAACCTTATTGCTCTTGAAGGGAGAAGAGAAGCTTCTTATTTGAGTCCATTTTATTTGCTTTTTCTTAAGTAATAAGCTAGTGGACTAAAATTATATAAATTATTTGAAATTGCATTGTAGCAAAAAAAATTCAATTAAAAAAATTACAAAATTTAATTTCAAGTCATTATGAACAATTTACTTATCCTTATTGAACTTGAAAATTCTAAAACTTGGGAAAGTGCAATGTTTTCGTGATTAAATTTATTCCTAATGCCATAGCATTTTGAATGGTTGGCAAAACATAACATTTCAAAATCTTAATTGAACAAAAATACAACTAATGGACTCAATTATATAAGATACAATTTTGTAGATGAATATTATATGTAGTAATCGTAAGCTTTAATCTTGGGTCAACCTTATTGCTTTTGAGGGGAGAAGAGAAATTTCTTATTTGAGTGCATTTTATTTGCTTTTACCTAAGTAATAAGCTAGTGGACTAAAATTATATAAAATATTTCAAATTGCATTGTGGCAAAAAAAGACAATTAAAAAATTACAAAATTTAATTTCAAAAAATTATGAACAATTGATTTATCCCTATAAGACCTCAGAATTCTAAAATTTGAGAACATGCAATGTTTTGATGATTAAATTTATTTCTAATGCCATTGCATTTTGAATGGTGAGCGAAACATAACATTTGAAAATCTTAATTGAACAAAAATACAACTAATGGATTCAATGGTATAAAATACAATTTTGTAGATGAAAATTACATATAGTAATTGCAAGCATCAATCTTAGGTGAACCTTATTGGTCTTTAGGGGAGAAGAGAAACATCTTATTTGAGCCCATTTTGTTTGCTTTTTCTTAAGTAATAAGCTAAGGGACTAAAATTATATGAATAATTTCAAATTACTTTGTGGCAAAAATGACAATTAAAAAAATTACAAAATTTAATTTCAACTAATTATGAACAATTGATTTATCCCTATAAGACCTAAGAATTCTAAAACTTGAGAAGATGCAATGTTTTGATGATTAATTTTATTCCTAATGCCATTGCATTTTGAATGGTCAGAAAAACATAACATTTGAAAATCTTAATTGAACAAAAATACAACATATGGACTCAATTGTATAAAATACAATTTTGTAGATGAATATTATATCTAGTAATCGCCGGCTTCAATCTTGGGTGAACTTTATTGCTCTTGAGGGGAGACGAGAACTTCTTATTTCAGTCCATTTTATTTGCTTTTTTTAAGTAATAAGGTAGTGGTATAAAATTATATATATTATTACAAATTGCATTGGTGCAAAAAAGACAATTAAAAAAATTACAAAATTTACTTTCAACTGATTATGAACAATCGATTTATGCCTATAGGACTTAAGAATTCCAAAACTTGAGAAAATGCAATGTTTTAATGATTAAATTTATTCCTAACGCCATTGCATTTTGAATGGTGAGCAAAACATAACATTTGAAAATCTTTAATGAACAAAAATACAACTAATGTAATAAATTGTATAAAATACAATTTTGTAGATGAATATTATATGTAGTAATCACAAGCTTTAATCTTGGGTGAACCTTTTTTCTCTTGAGAGGAGCAGAGAAACTTCTTATTTGAGTCCATTTTATTTTCTTTTTCTTAAGTAATAAGCTGGTGGACTAAAATTATATAAATTATTTCAAATTGCATTGTGGCAAAAAAGACAATTAAAAAAATTACAAAATTTAAATTCAAATGATTATGAACAATTGATTTGTCCTTTTAGGACCTGAGAATTCTAAAACTTGAGAAAATGCAATGTTTTGATGATTAAATTTATTCCTAATGTCATTGCATTTTAAATGGTGAGTAAACCATAACATTGGAAAATCTTAATTCAACAAAAATCCAGCTAATGGACTCAATTGTATAAAATAAAATTTTGTAGATGAATATTATATGAAGTAATCAGAAGCTTCAATCTTGGGTGAACCTTATTGCTCTTGAGGGGAGAAGAGAAACTTCCTATTTGAGTCCATTTTATTTGCTTTTTCCAAAGTAATAAGCTAGTGGACTAAAATTATTTAAATTATTTCAAATTGCATTGTGGAAAAAAGGACAACTAAAAGAATTACAAAATTTAATTTCAACTGATTATGAACAATTGATTTGTCCCTATAGGACCTAAGAATTCTAAAACTTGACAAGATGCAATGTTTTGATGATAAAATTTAGTCCTAATGCCATTGCATTTTGAATGCCAAGCAAAACATAACATTTGAAAATCTTAATTGAACAAAAATACAACTGATGGACTCAATTGTATAAAATACAATTTTGTAGATAAATATTATATGTAATAATCGCAAGCTTCAATCTCGGGTGAACCTTCTTGCTCTTGAGGGGAGAAGAGAAACTTCCTAGTTCAATCCATTTTATTTGCTTTTTTTCAGTAACAAGCTAGTGGACTGAAATTATACATATTATTACAAATTGCATTGTGGCAGAAAAGAAATTAAAGAAATTACAACATTTAATTTCAAACGATTATGAACAATTGATTTATCCCTATAGGACCTGAGAAGTCTAAAACTTGAGAAAATGCAATGTTTTGATGATTAAATTTATTCCTAATACCATTGCATTTTGAATGGTGAGTAAAACATAATATCTGAAAATTTTAATTGAACAAAAATACAACTAATGGACTCAATTGTATAAAATAAAATTTTGTAGATGAATATTATATGTAGTAATCGCAAACTTCAATCTTGGGTGAACCTTATCGCTCTTGAGGGGAGAAGAGAAACTTCTTATTTCAGTCCATTTTATTTGCTTTTTTTAAGTAATAAGCTAGTGGACTAAAATTATATATATTATTACAAATTTCATTGTTACAAAAAAGAAATTTAAAAACTTTCAAAATGTAATTTCAAACGATTATGAACAATTGATTTGTCCCCATAGGACCTGAGAAGTCTAAAACTTGAGAAAATGCAATATTTTGATGATTAAATTTATTCCTAATACCATTGCATTTTGAATGGTGAGTAAAACATAATATCTGAAAATCTTAATTGAACAAAAATACAACTAATGGACTCAATTGTATAAAATAAAATTTTGTACATGAATATTATATGTAGTAATCGCAAGCTTCAATCTTGGGTGAACCTTATCGCTCTTGAGGGGAGAAGAGAAACTTCCTATTTGAGTCTATTTTATTTGCTTTTTCCAAAGTAATAAGCTAGTGGACTAAAATTATATAAATTATTTCAAATTGTATTGTGGCAAAAAAGACAATTAACAAAATTACACAATTTAATTTCAAATGATTATGAATAATTGATTTATCCCTATAGGACCTGAGAATTCTAAAACTTGAGAAAAAGCAATGTTTTGAAGATCAAATTTATTCCTAATGTAACTGCATTTTGAAAGGTGAGCAAAATATAACATTTGGAAATCTTAATTAAACAAAAATACAACTAATGGACTCAATTGTATAAAATACAATTTTGTACATAAATATTATATGTAGTAATCGCAAGTTTCAATCTTCGACGAACCTTCTTGCCCTTGAGGGGAGAAGCGAAACTTCCTATTTGAGTCCATTTTATTTGCTTTTTCCAAAGTAATAAGCTAGTGGACTAAAATTATATAAATTATTTCAAATTGCATTGTGGAAAAAAAGACAATTAAAAGAATTGCAAAATTTAATTTCAAATGATTATGAACAATTGATTTATCCCTATAGGACCTAAGAATTCTAAAACTTGAGAAGATGCAATGTTTTGATGATAAAATTAATTCCTAATGCGATTGCATTTTGAATGCCAAGCAAAAGATAACATTTGAAAATCTTAATTGAACAAAAATACAACTCATGTACTCAATTGTATAAAATACAATTTTGTAGATAAATATTATATGTAGTAATCGCAAGCTTCAATCTTGGGTGAATCTTATTGCTCTTGAGGGGAGAAGAGAAACTTCTTATTTCAGTCCATTTTATTTGCTTTTTTTAAGTAATAAGCTAGTGGACTAAAATTATATATATTATTACAAATTGCATTGTGACAAAAAAGAACTTAAAAAACTTTCAAAATGTAATTTCAAATGATTATGAACAATTGATTTATCCTGATAGGACCTAAGAAGTCTAAAGCTTGAGAAAATGCAATCTTTTGAAGATTAAATTTATTCCTAATGCCATTGCATTATGAATGGTGAGCAAAACAGAACATTTGAAAAGCTTAATTGAACAAAAATACAACTAATGGACTCAATTGTATAAAATACAATTTTGTAGATGAATATTATATGTAGTAATTGCAAGCTTCAATCTTGGGTGAACCTTATTGCTCTTGAGGGGAGAAGAGAAACTTCCTATTTGAGTCCATTTTATTTGCTTTTTCCAAAGTAATAAGCTAGTGGGCTAAAATTATTTAAATTATTTCAAATTGAATTGTGGAAAAAAGGACAACTAAAAGAATTACAAAATTTAATTTCAAATGATTATGAACAATTGATTTATCCCTATAGGACCTAAGAATTCTAAAACTTGACAAGATGCAATGTTTTGATGATAAAATTTATTCCTAATGCCATTGCATTTTGAATGCCGAGCAAAACATAACATTTGAAAATTTTAATTGAACAAAAATACAACTGATGAACTCAATTGTATAAAATACAATTTTGTAGATACATATTATATGTAGTAATCACAAGCTTCAATCTTGGGAGAACCTTCTTGCTCTTGAGGGGAGAAGAGAAACTTCCTATTTGAGTCCATTTTATTTGCTTTTTCCAAAATTTATAAGCTAGTGGACTAAAATTATATAAATTATTTCAAATTGCATTGTGGCAAAAAAGACAATTAAAAGAATTGCAAAATTTAATTTCAAATGATTATGAACAATTGATTTATGCTTATAGGACCTGAGAATTCTAAAACTTGAGAAGATGCAATGTTTTGATGATAAAATTTATTCCTAATGCCATTGCATTTTCAATGCCGAGCAAAAGATAACATTTGAAAATCTTAATTGAACAAAAATACAACTCATGTAGTCAATTGTATAAAATACAATTTTGTAGATAAATATTATATGTAGTAATTGCAATCTTCAATCTTGGGTGAATCTTATTGCTCTTGAGGGGGGAAGAGAAACTTCCTATTTGAGTCCATTTTATTTGCTTTTTCCAAAGTAATAAGCTAGTGGACTAAAATTATATAAATTATTTCAAATTGCATTGTGGAAAAAAAGACAATAATAAGAATTGCAAAATTTAATTTCAAATGATTATGAACAATTGATTTATGCTTATAGGACCTGAGAATTCTAAAACTTGAGAAGATGCAATGTTTTGATGATTAACTTTATTCCTAATGCCATTACATTTTGAATGCCGAGGAAAACATAACATTTGAAAATCTTAATTGAACAAAAATACAACTCATGTAGTCAATTGTATAAAATACAATTTTGTAGATAAATATTATATGTAGTAATCGCAAGCTTCAATCTTGGGTGAATCTTATTGCTCTTGAGGGGAGAAGAGAAACTTCTTATTTCAATCCATTTTATTTGTCTTTTTTAAGTAATAAGGTAATGGACTAAAATTACATATTTTATTACGAATCGCATTGTGACAAAAAAGAAATTAAAAAACTTTCAAAATGTAATTTCAAATGATTATGAACAATTCATTTATCCCGATAGGACTTGAGAAGTCTAAAACTTGAGAAAATGCAATCTTTTGAAGATTAAATTTATTCCTAATGTCATTGCATTCTGAATGGTGAGCAAAACAGAACATTTGAAAATCTTAGTTGAACAAAAATACCACTAATGGACTTAATTCTACAAAATACAATTTTCTAGATGAATATTAGATGTAGTAATTGCAAGCTTCAATCTTGGGTGAACCTTATTGCTCTTGAGGGGAGATGAGTAACATCTTATTTGAGTATATTTTATTTTCTTTTTCTTAAGGAATAAGCTAATGGACTAAAATTATATCAATTATTTGAAATTGCATTGTGTCAAAAAAGACAATTGAAAGAATTCCAAAATTTAATTTCAAATGATTATGAACAATTGATTTATCCTTATAGGACCTGAGAATTCTAAAACTTGAAAAGATGCAATATTTTGATGATAAAATTTATTCCTAATGCCATTGCATTTTGAATGCTGAGCAAAACATAACATTTGAAAATCTTAATTGAACAAAAATACAACTAATGGACTGAATTGTATAAAATACAATTTTGTAGATAAATATTATATGTAGTAATCGCAAGTTTCAATTTGGGGTGAATCTTATTGGTCTTGAGGGGAGAAGAGAAACTTCTTAGTTCAGTCCATTTTATTTGCTTTTCCTTTAGTATCAAGCTAGTCGACTGAAATTATATATATTATTACAAATTGCATTGTGGCAAAAAAGAAATTAAAAAAATTACAAAATTTAATTTTAAAGGATTATGAACAATTGATTTATCCCTATAAGACTTGAGAAGTCTAAAATTTGAGAAAATGCAATGTTTTGATGATTAAATTTATTCCTAATACCATTGCATTTTGAATGCTGAGCAAAACATAACATTTGAAAATCTTAATTGAACAAAAATACAACAAATGGACTTAATTCTATAAAATACAATTTTCTAGATGAATATTATATGTAGTAATTGCAAGCTTCAATCTTGGGTGAACCTTATTGCTCTTAAGGGGAGATGAGTAACATCTTATTTGAGTATATTTTATTTGCTTTTTCTTAAGGAATAAGCTAATGGACTAAAATTATGTCCATTATTTCAAATTGCATTATGTCAAAAAAGACAATTGAAAGAATTCCAAAATTTAATTTCAAATGATTATGAACAATTGATTTATCCTTATAGGACCTGAGAATTCTAAAACTTGAGAAGATGCAATATTTTGATGATAAAATTTATTCCTAATGCCATTGAATTTTGAATGCTGAGCAAAACATAACATTTGAAAATCTTAATTGAACAAAAATACAACTAATGGACTGAATTGTATAAAATACAATTTTGTAGATAAATATTATATGTAGTAATCGCAAGTTTCAATCTGGGGTGAATCTTATTGCTCTTGAGGGGAGAAGAGAAACTTCTTAGTTCAGTCCATTTTATTTGCTTTTCTTTTAGTAACAAGCTACTGGACTGAAATTATATATATTATTACAAATTGCATTATGGCAAAAAAGAAATTAAAAAAATTACAAAATTTAATTTCAAAGGATTATGAACAATTGATTTATCCCTATAGGACTTGAGAAGTCTAAAATTTGAGAAAATGCAATGTTTTGATGATTAAATTTATTCCTAATACCATTGCATTTTGAATGCTGAGCAAAACATAACATTTGAAAATCTTAATTGAACAAAAATACAACAAATGGACTCAATTCTATAAAATACAATTTTCTAGATGAATATTATATGTAGTAATTGCAAGCTTCAATATTGGGTGAACCTTATTGCTCTTACGGGGAGATGAGTAACTTCTTATTTGAGTATATTTTATTTGCTTTTTCTTAAGGAATAAGCTAATGGACTAAAATTATATCCATTATTTCAAATTGCATTGTCTCAAAAAAGACAATTGAAGCTTCTTGGATAGAAATAAGGAAAAACATCCTAAATAAGATGATAGCAAATGAATTGGAGTTAGTTCAGTTAGATTTCATTTGGTTAGATTTGCAAAGCCACACATCCAACATCAAACCAATTCACCAACTGACTTATGACTAATGCTTGTATATACATCAAATACATACACACTCAACATCCATAGACAGTGCAATGCTGTCACTCCTAGAAATTTTATTTAGCTATGTTGAGATGATATGAAATCAAAGAAAAATTTAACAAGAACAAAAAAAAAAGTCTCAAATTGTAATTACTACAAGTCCCAATTGCCAAAACTTTCAAGCTTTCTAATCAAGTTCCTCCTTTTTTGTTTTTTTTTTGGCTAATTATCAGCAAAATAAAGCTATCACTACATTCAGTTGCCAAAAAGCACTCAAGAAAGAACTAGATAAGCACCTTGTGGCAGCAAATAGATTGAGAAGGAGCCTCATTTCTTAGGGTTTTTTCCTTAAGCTTCTTGGATAATGCTTCTAATTGGTCTAAGTTCCTCTAAACACAAAAAAATGACACCATCAAGTAAAATCCAAATGAAGAAACACTGACATACAACCAGCTGACATATGTTGAGTCATTAAAGAAGAGAGAAGAAACATTGCACAGAAATAAAGGTAAGACCATTAAGAACCCTTTAGGTGAAATTTCTACTCAATATCCCCACTTCTTAACATACAATGAAAAATCTATCACACAATCCTACAATTTCTTTTGTCTTCCTAGATTTTTTGATAAAATGAAAAGAAAAAAAAACACAAAACAAAATGTAGATTAGCAAAATGACCAGTTCACTTCTTGTCCTCTATTTCCATTACTTGGTTACTTCAACACTTCCCAACCACTTAGGCCAATTTAGTATACTTATACAATTATTAAAACCTTGGCCCACATTAAGATATACTTGGTTACCCTTCAAGCTTAACTTAACTTCCTTAGACCAAATGTCTTTAATCAACCTGTTAAGTGTGCCTTTCATCCTTTTAACTCTAAAATATGTCATTGGCCCTTCTTGAATGCTCAATGGATCCTTAGAAGCACTCCTTGCATTGGCACCACAATGAATGTCATCATTTATACCTTAAGTTCAAGTTCCCTTAAACATGGGATCTAGGTTTTCATGATTGAAATCTAATTTATCTTTCTTCTATTCTTGCTTGATTCCTTGTGTGTGTTAGGTCCTTAAACCCCATGTTTTAGGGTTCACATCATAGCTAGACCATGAAAACTACACACATCATTAACTTAGGTGTAGGCCAATCAATAATTTTCCTAACCCTTTCCTCATCAACCTTAATACCCCAAGTACTAACAACATACCCAAACAATATGATTGGTCAGTACAAAAGGAACATTTCTTGAGATTAGCATACAATTTCTTAGAATGTAAAACTCTTAAAACAAAAAGGGAATGATGAAGATGCTTATCTATGTTTTTTGCTATAAATAAAAATATTATCAAAATACACAACTACAAATTTACTAATGAGTGCATGCAAAACATGATTCATCAATGTCATAAAAGTGCTTGGTGTATTAGTGAGACTATATGGCATAACAAACCATTGATACAAACTATGCTTAGTTTTAAAAGCTATTTTCCACTTGTCTCTCTCTCTCATCTTAATTTGGGGATATCTACCCTTAAAATCAATTTTAGAAAAAGACACATGAACTATGCAATTAATCTAACATGTCATCTAATTTACATATAGGACAATGATACTTTATAGGGATTTAGCTGAATGCTCTACAATCAACGCACAAACTTTAAGTCTCATCCATCTTAGACACAAGCATTACTATAATAGTACACAAGCTCATGTTCTCTCTCATATATATATCCCTTTTCCATAAGCTCCCTAACTTGCCTTTGAAACTTTTTTGTCTACTCAAGATGCCTTTGTCTACTCAACCTTCTTCTCCTATTTTAAATAGGTTTCAAGATCATTTTTCCCTTGGAACAAAGGAATTTTCATTTTAATGCTACCCAAACCATGGTCATAAATGTCTTTCCTCCTAAAATGTCTTCAACCATTACTATTATTGGTGATTCTAACCAAAGTAGCTAAATCATCAAAATAAGCATCATTCTCTCCATCATCATTGTAATCATCATAATGATTACACCTTTCTTGCCTTCATGCATTAGGAGATTCTTGTTTTGTGCCCTTTTCAAATAAGCTATAATAGCATCTTAACTCTCCATCTGATCTCCCATTTCACCAAACACAATATTCATGTGCTTAAACTGTTGTTTTATAGCTTGGAACATGAACACATCATCCTTCCTACCTTCCTCGCTCACTCCCTTATCTTTTGAAGTCATGCTACTAACCTACACAAAAAAAAAAATGTTAGAAATAACCTTACACACACTCTTTCACATGTTTCTCTTAATTATTATTACTCAGTACTTATTTTTACTTCTCTTTAATAGCTTTTCTTATGATGAGCTCACTTTTTCCTTTTAGCACTCTTAACTTCTCATTTTAGCTCTTCAAGGAACTTTAGTTTAATCTTAAGTAAACCAACTCACATAATAAAATAAATAGGACAAAATTAACCTAATGTAAAACAAGAATTTAGAAAACATAAAAGGGATGTCAAGGACTAAAGGATTAGATCATAGACAAGTACTTGGATGATAAAGCAAGAAATAAATCATGGAAGTAAAGTTGAGTGAGAGGACTAGATCATTATTATGGTTAGATTGACCAAACCATTGAGCTATTGCTTCAAAGTGGAATTTTTGTTTTTTAGCCACTTTTTTTTTTTCTATTTTTGTTTTTGTTGCTCTTTTAAAAAAAAAAATTTGTCTTTGTGTTCATTTTTTTTTTCTTTCTCTATTCCACACAAATTTAAAGATAAGAAAAGATAAACTAGGGTTTAGTGGATTCAAAGAACAAAAGGTTATAAAAGGCAGCTAAGAAGAAGAACAAGAGAAAAACTCAAATTTAGATAAGCAAACCTAATTTAAACCCTAAAGCTTTAGTACCAATTGATGTGAACCCTAAAAAGCACAATGAAACCCATAAGCAAAATTAGGAATTTAAAACCCTAAAAAAGTTAAATTAGGTTTAAGAAAAGTAAAACCTTAACCTAATGTTCAAAGGAACATAAATCTAAGGTATAAACCTAGATCCAATGTTCAAAGGAACACAAATCTAAGGTATAAGCCTAGATCCACTGTTCAAAGGAACATAAGCCAAAAGTATACAGAAGGATATGGATGCCATTCTAGAAAGAAGGGATTTAGGAGTGATAAGTTAGGTTGGAATACCACAAGATAATAATCTAGATTAGTTCATAAAGTTGAATGAAGAACCAAAAGAGAAAATTCACACTTTTTTTTCTCTAATGATTTATATCTTTTAACAATGAAATTAAGCCTATTTATAGGTTAAAATAACAACCTTAAAACCATAAAAGTAGAGACAATGTTATACTCTTAAAATATAGGAACACTCTTATTCTAAAATGAACTCCTACTTAGGAGTGTATTTTATTACTTAATGCTAGCCCATTAAACACTTTAGCCATATTAATGGAGCTTTGGTCCTTTTTCAAGCTTGAATTGATGCCATTTATTACTTGGTTGGTTGGAATATCCTTAATCAGCTCATTTAGTGCATCATTCATCTTTTTAACACTTAGAAGTGTCATTGGCCCTTGGAGTACCTCTTTTGATTTTTGCTTAATTATTAATATAAAATGCAAAACATTACCATGATGATTTACTAAGTCTAATAATTCATTTATCCCTTTTTTACAATATTCTAATAATTCATAACCTTGGACTCATTTTATATGAATGTGTCATTGCAATGCAAGGTGGAGCCTAGTTAGGAAGAGATGATAAAATTGTCTCATTATTCATTGTACCAAAGGTCTACTAACATACTTGTTGCAATCAATATAATATTTGTTGTAAGTACAAAATTTAATTTCAACATTATTTTATGTGAATAAGTTCATAAAAGGAAAGGAGGAGCCCTATTGGCAAGAAATGAAGAGACAGTTTTATTATTCAAGAATTAAACCATTGCATACTTACAAGAAAAGTGAGTTACTTTCAAAGACTCCTTTGTTTGAGGGAATTCATTGGATTCCTAGTACCAAAGGTGTACAGACATACTTGTTACAATGAATATAATGTTTGTTATGGGTATAAAAGTTAATTTCATGATAATTTTGTATAAAAGAGTCATCACAATGAATAGAGGAGGATGAAATAAAAAGACAGCCTCATTATTTAGCAATTAAACCAAAAATACTTGTAGGACAATCTAATCATTATCCAAGACTCATTTGTTTGATCGAATTCAATGGATTCTAAGTACTAAAGGTGTATAAAGTGCATACTTGTTAGGAAGAAATGAATAAATATTATCATTATATAGGAATTAAACCATTGCATACTTGGAAAAAAATTTTATTATTATCAAAGACTCCTTTATTTGATGGAGTTTAATGGATTTCTAGAACCAAAGGTTGATGTAAACCCTAAAAAGACAATGAAACCCACAAGAAAGACAAGGAATTCAAAATCCCAAGAATGTTGAATCAAGTTTAACAAAAATAAAACCTTAATCCACTATTCAAAGGAATACGAACTTAAGGTATAAACCTAAACCTAATGTTAAAAGGAACACGAACCAAAGGTATAAAGAAGGATATGAATGTCATACTTTAAAAACAAGGAATAATCTTGGTGGGATTTCTATTTCCCAAAAGAAGCTAATTCTCAAATATTTCTTGCCATAAAAACTCAATAAGGAATGCAACTAACAGATAGTTCTAATACACTAATATATACAATCACTAATCATTTTATTGGTACAACCACCTTATTAATTGATAAGACTTATAAGTAGCTCATTAACTTAAGATATCCTAACTTATCTCATTTAGGTGGTACAAAGATGTATTCTTCTTAAAAGTCTTTACTAAAGAACATAGCCAAAGTATTTTTTGGAAAGAAAAATTCCTATTTGAGTTACCTACCTTATTGGCTGAAATAGAGATTTATAGGATGAAGCAATAATCCTAACCCTAGAAATAAGAAAAACTTCCTAAATAAGTTGACAACAAATGAATTTGGGTCGATTCGGTCAAATTCATAGGCACATGTCTAGCATCAAACTAGTTCACCAATAGGCTTATGACTACCACCAATCTAACCTTCCTGTAGTGAACTAGTCTTGTAACTAATTTTACAACTAGTCCACTCCTTGTTTTTTATTTTTCAAACTTTGTGATGGGTCCATTTAACTAATTCCATTAATTTGTTGCTTCATCTCTTCACACTCACTTAACTTAGGCTAATTTAGCATACTTATACAATTAATAAAGCTTAGGGCTATATTAAGATATACTTTGCTGCCCTTTAAGCTTGACTTTGCTTTTTTGGCCCAAATGTCTTTAATCAACCTATTAAATGCCTTTTTCATCCTTTTAGCTTTATAACATGTTATTAACCCTTCTTGAATGCTCATTGTATCCTTGGAAGCCTTCTATGCATCACCACCTTCATGAATCTCTTCATTCCCTCTCTCTTCAAAAGGATTTGTCCTTGAATCATGACCTATATTAAAAGGAAAAAAATCAAAAATATTAAATGTTGTACTCATAATGTACTCACTAGAAAGTTCCAACTTATAAGTATTGTTATTAATTCATACCATTACTTGAAATAAACCATCCCCTATATGGTATAGTTTTGAATGCCTCTAAGCTAAAAACCTTTCCTTGTGCATATGCACCCAAATCTAATTATCAGGTTCCAACACCACTTCTTTTTCCCTTTATTGCCATTAGTTGCATATTACTTAGTTATTTTGCAATTTGTTGCTGCATCATCTCTTGTAATTTTTTCACCACTTCAACCTTGTGTTCACCATTTAAGGTAAGACACTCATCAACAAGAAAAGGCATCAAATCCAAAGGAGTCAAAGGATTAAAACCATACATAATTTCAAATAGAGAGAAACTAGCAGTAGAAGGAACACTCCTATTATATGCAAACTTTACATATGACAGACAATCTTTCCATGTTTTCAAATTCATGTGACTAATAACACATAGCAAAGTAGAAAGAGTATGATTAACTACCTTGGTTTGTTAGTTTGTTTCTGAATGGTAGGTAGTACCGAACTTACCCTACAAGTTCTTCTAAATGTAGCTTAAAAACTTTATATCCTGGTCTAAAATAATGCTTCAAGGTATGCCATGTAAGCATACAACGTTTTTGAAGAACAATTCTACCACGTTGTTTGTATGGTCGGTTTATGGCATGAGATAAAGTGTGCCAACTTTGAAAACTTACCCCCAATAAATATAGAATCTTTACTCTTTTTTTATCATGACAGCCCTAACACAAAGTTCTTAGATAAATCAACCTAGCGTCGGCTAGGTGTGGGTAAAGAAATGTACAAGCCATGGGGTAAAACTCTAGATTTGTCCTATTTGCATGTCATGCAGTTCTCACTCACCATCTAAATATCTCATTTCATTTGTGGCCAAAAGAAATGCTCAACTAAGACATTTAGGGTTTTCCTAACTCTAAAATGACCCATTAGACCATCCTTATGAGCCTCACATACAAGTAGCTTTTGTAAGGCACAAACAATCTGTTATCCCTAAACAAATAACCTTCATGCCTATAGAATTTCCCAAAAGCTGTAACCTCATAAGTTCCATAAACATTAGCAAAATTAGGATCATTAGAAGTGAAAGTCTAATTTAAGGCACCATCATTTTCATATAAGAGCCCAAGGTTATGTGTGCTTGAGGTATTGAGTGCTACAAGTGAGGAAGTGCTAAAGAGAAACATATGAGTTGAGTGATTTCTACCCTAAACCAATTGAATCTGAATCATGCCTAGGGAAAACATACCAGAAGGACTACCTACTCAAGGCAAAAGTTTGGACTTCCATTTGCTTGGAAATCTCTCTTTTCAAAGATGAATCCATACAAGATCATATGGAGCAAATTGTCTTTGTTTTCTATCTTTATTAACTACTTTCTCATAAGTTGTGGATTGTTTTTTTATTTGCTATTTGACACTCTCACCATAAATTAGCATAATATATGAATTCAAGAGCAACAAGTTTGCATTTTCTTACCTTAGTATAATCTTGGCACTTGAATACCTTTTCTACTCATTGCACCCATGCCAAACACTTGCTAAGTGAGCTGGTTCCTTTAAATAGTGGAAGGAGAGATACAAGAGGGAGAAGGAGAAATACAAGATTAAAAAGGAAGATGCAAAAGGGGGAGAAGAGAAAGCAATGAATTAGAAAGAAATGTTTTGAAAATGAGAAATGTTCAGAATGTAAAGTTTGCTTGGTAGTCAAGGATAATCCTCCTTTTCTAATAGGCTCAAATGCTTCTGCTGCTTTCATTCAGTAAGGAATCACCAGAAGTTTTTTCACATTTTGTGGAGCTAGTAGTCATGAGTGAGGGGAACTAAAGCTATTAGTCACTAAAAGTTGTTTGGTGTTTTATGGAGTTAACAGTCATGAGTCAAGAGGTAATGGAGCTGTTAGTTGCCGAAAGTATTGTACCATGCCTATTGATAATCCTAGTATGAAAAAGGCAGATAATGGTTCAATTTAGTTTCGAAGGAGGTTAGGAAGTGTTTTGGTTTGGAAATGTCTTGTCCCTATTATTAAGGATGAACAATTTTTTGTATATTGCAAGTGGAATATGCAGGGTCAATATGGGATTTTTCTATGTAAAAATGTTTGAATCTCATTTATTCTATTTTTGAGTATTGCCATATAATATAGTTGCAGTTTTGAAAGGTCTTTGGGTTTAAAAAACCATCTAGTAGGGAAGATTTTAAAGATGGTATTAAACGGATCATTAGTGTAGAATCTTGTTTCAATGGTGAAAATATTTTAGAATTGGGGCTTAAGTAAATAAGCTAAGGATTTTTTGGAGAGTTTGGTTTGGGATACATTTTTGGAGGAAGATGCTACTTCTTTTTAGAGATTAAGGTATAAAGATTTACCAATCTAATCTTCAAAGAGACCTTGTAGTGTCATAAGCAGATTATGAGTTTTGTAAATAGCTTATATCCATTTTTTGAGTTGAAGTTATTTTTGAAAGGATTGAGTGGGTCAGGTTTCCTCTTTGTATCCTGGCTAATCCATGACCTGATGGGTTGGGTCAAGGTGATTGGTTTGGAAGTGGTTTTAGGGTTTGGCTTAGGATTTTGTATAAGAGATTTTCCTTTATTTTTGAATTTCCTTGGCATGTTGGGTTCTATTTTGAAGAAATTCTCTTGTTAGGAAATCTATAATAGAGTTTCTATCTACATTTATATATTCAATTTCAAAATAAAAAACAAAGAGAATAGCTTGCCATTTGGTGAAAATATGTATTGATGCAATGTTTTAAACATCTTTTTATAAAATTTCTTTTATAGATTTACAATCAATGTGAAGAAGAAAATTTTGATTCAATAAATCACTTTGAAATTTTGTAATGCACATGACAATGGAAAGAATTTCTTTTTTGATAGTAGAATAAGTGCTTTGGCAATCATTCTATTATGTAGAAATGAACTCTTCTCTGTCATTCTTGAGTTGTATAAGAATACTTTTGTAACCCAAATTAGAGACATCAGTTTCAACAATTTTTGAGGCTAAGGGATCTATAAGATGAATATAAGGAATTTCTCACACTAGAGTTTTAATATAGTAGACTAGGATAATATGTTGGGTTGTCTAAAAAGTAAGATTTTTCTTAAGATAGTTATGTAAAGGTTTTGCTATTCAATTAATATTTGGAATGAAATTTAGGACATAATTTAAACTTCCTAGAAACCTTTGAAGTTGAGATTTGTTGGTGATTTTATCAAGAAATTTTTTAGTGAAAGCTAAGGGATGTTTCAATAGGGGTGATAGTGCCCTAGGTAAAGTAATGTCTTAAAAATCTAACTTGAGTTTGGAAGAAGGAGATCGAAGACTGAGATATCACCAATCCATTATGTTTTGTAACAAGGAAAAACATTTGTAAATGTTTGAAATGTTGTTTGATTGAATCAGAAAAGATGAGCATATCATCTATGTAAATGAGGCAAAATTTTGAATATGGTTGAAAAATATCATTCATAATTCTTTGGAATTTTTAAGGGGCATTTTTCAAAGCAAAAGGCATAACATTCATTTCATATTGACCAAATGGAATGGTAAAAGTAGTTTTGTAACATATATGGGTGAATCTGGATTTAACAAAATCCTAATTTCATGTCAAATTTTGAAAAGATAAAGTATAATTTAATTTTTGTAATAGGTCTCTTTTGTTAGGAATAGGATACCTAATTCACTTTAGAGCCCTATTGAGAGGTTTGTCATTGATGACTAACCTAGGTGTACCACATTCTAATTTTGCCTATTTTTCTTATATAAAAGGTAGCATAAGATCAGGGTGATTAAGATTTTAAAATAAGTTTTTTTTTAATTGTCTCCATTACCACAATTCAATTTGACATGATTTATATAATTTTAGTATACAAACAATTTAATTAAAGAAAAGCGAATAGGGTGGATTCTAATAAGAAATTAGCCCATTATGCTTTAGAGCTATATGCTTGACCTAACATTGAAACTTGAGATTGTAATTTATAATACCCATCTCCTAAAGTGTATTTCATCCATTTGTGTCCATTGCTTTTATTTGGGTAAATTAATATATTCAAATATTAGGTTTATTCCACCATTGAAAATGCAATGGCATTAAAAATTATTTAAAGATAAAAACATTGCATTATTTAACTGATTATAAACAATGCATTTATCCTTATAAAACTTTAAATTCTAAAAATTGAAAAATTGCAACATTTTGATTTTTAAATTTATTCTAAATGTCATTACATTTGAATGGTGAGAAAAACATAATATTTGAATATGTTAATTGAACAAAAATTCAAGTAATGGACTCAATTGTATAAAATTCACTTTAGTGCATAAATATTATAAATAGTAATCCCAAGATTCAATATTGTGCCAAGCATATTGCTTCTAAAAGGAGTGGAAAAACTTCTTATTAAAATCTATCGCATTTGGTTTTTCTCAAGTAATATGTTTGTAGAATAAAATTATACAAATCATTTCAAATTTTAGTTTGGCAACGGAGAAAATTAAAAAAATTACAAAATTTAAATTCAACTGATTAACAATGCTTTTCTCCCTATAAGATATTAAAATTCTAAAAATTGAAAAAGTGCAATACTTTGATTTTAAAATTTATTGTTAGTGCAATTGCATTTTAAAGGTAAGAAAAACATAATATTTGAATATATTAATTGAACAAAAATCCAAGTAATGGACTCAATTACATAAAATACACTTTAGTGGATGAATATTATAAATAACAATCCCAACCATCAATGTTGCATCAAGCTTATTGCTCTTTATGGGAGTGGGGAAACTTCTTATTAAAGTCAATTGCATTTGCTTTTTCTTAAATAATATGTTTCTAAACTAAAATTATATAAATCATTTCATATTGTACTATGACAAAGGAGATAATGAAAAAAATTATAAAATTTAAATTCAACTGATTATTAATAATGTATTTCTCCTTATAGGACTTTAAAATTCTAAAAATTGAAAAGTGTTGTTCTCATAGTCTTGTATGAGTTGTAATTGCTGTCAACTAGGGTTAAGTGTGCAAGAAAGTAAAGCCACATGGAAGGGCAAGTAAGTAAATCTGCCGCGTAAGGGCAAAAACGTAAATCCGCCACATAAGCCCTATTAAGGTTTCATGGAAGAGAGTATATAAAGGCCTTGGAAGACAAAACTAGCAGAGGGCCAACACAATTGAATAAACAGCAACCCTACAACAACCGGCCAAGAGAAAGAGAGAGCAGAATGGCAAGAGATCAGAAATGACACCACCGGGAGAGCAAACCAGAATGTGTGACCTCCTGCAAGCAAACCAGAAACGCCTCCTGCAAGCAAACCAGAAATACATCCTGCAAGCAAACCAGAAACACCTCCTGCAAGCAAACCAGAAACACCTCCTGCAAGCAAACCAGAAACACATCCTGCAAGCAAACCAGAAACGCCCAACCAGTAAGAGGAGAAATAAGAAACAGACCACCTAGAAGAGAAGACAGCAGACCTGGTATCCATGAGACTACCCGGAAGAGAAGACAGCAGACTAGAAGTGTGAGGCATGCCGAGAGATGTGAACCAGAAAAACCAGTAGCGTGAGGCAGGCCAAGAGACGTGAAACGGCAGACCAGAAGCGTGAGACCAGAACGTGCAATGGTGTGACTGATCAGAAGCGTGGGGCAGGCCGTGAGACGTGAAATGGCAGACCAGAAGCTTGAGTGCAAGCTGTGAAACCGTGAGACAGTGAAAGCAGGAGTTGTGTGAAACAACCTAGAGAAGGAATTCAGCAAAGCATCAAAAAGAACTCAATGTATTTCCGGATTCCTTCAAGAGAGGTTAGAGAGCGTTGCGGTGAACTTCTAAGCGGTAGTGGAGCAGCCTTTCAATTCAACAGAGGCAAGACAAGTTAGAAGAAGGGTAGACACAGTAAGTGACACTCTTTGTATTGTACTTGCTTAGTAATTGCAATAGTGAAAGGAGCAGAAGATTAAGACATCCATTGTAACTGGAATTCTCAAGTATAGTGGATAGTCTCGGTAAGGGAGAGTCCCTACCACCGTGGATGTACGTCACATTGACGGAATCACGTAAATCTCGTGTGTCCTTAATTTGCTTTACGTTCAACCAACCCATAACCTAACGAAGACCTAAACAAGAACATCTGAATTGTCTATTAGGCAAGGTGTCTGAAAGGTGACTTTGGGGACTATTGTGATTAGTAGGTAGCAATAGATCTACCTTAGTCAAATCTGAGAAAGAGTTTGTTTTTAAGAAGAGATTGAAGTTGTTCACTTTCCTACGAATTGCGAATTGTGGTGATACTGATTCACCCCCCCTCTCAATATCACAAACTAGTAGATCTTAGGGTGAAGTTGGGAACTTCAAAAAGGTGCGATGCTTTCATTGTTAAATTTATTGTTAATACGATTGTGTTTGAATGATGAGAAAAATATAATATTTGAAAATGTTAATTGAAAAAAAATACAGGTAATGGACTTAATTGTATAAAATACACTTTAGTGGATGAATATTATAATTAACAATCCCAAACTTTAATGTTAGGTTAAGCATATTGGTGTTGAGGGGAGTGGGGAAATTTCTTATTAAAATCCATTGCTCAAGTAATATATTTTTTGACTAAATTTATATAAATTATTTCAAAAAACATTGTCGCAAAGGTGACATTTAAAAAAATTGGAAAATTCAAATTTAACTGATTATAAACAAAGCATTTATCTTTATAAGACTTTAAATTCTAAAAATTGAAATATTGCAACATTTTGATTTTTGAATTTATTCTAAATGTCATTGCATTTGAATGGTGAAAAAAAATAATATTTGAATATGTTAATTGAACAAAAATTCAAATAATAGACTTAATTATATAAAATTCACTTTAGTGCATGAATATTATAAATAGCAATCCCAAGATTCAATGTTGTGCCAAGCATATTACTCCTAAGGGGAGTAGGGAAACTTCTTATTAGAGTCTATTGCATTTAATTTTTCTCAAGTAATATGTTTGTAGAATAAAATTATACAAATCATTTCAAATTGTAGTGTGGCAAAGGAGAAAATTAAAAAAATTACAAAATTTAAATTCAACTAATTATTAACAATGCTTTTCTCCCTATAGGATATTAAAATTATAAAAATTGAAAAAGTGCAATGCTTTGATTTTTAAATTTATTGTTAATGCAATTGCATTAGAATGGTAAGAAAAACATAATATTTGAATATGTTAATTGAACAAAAATTCAAGTAATGGACTCAATTGCATAAAATACACTTTGGTGGATAGATATTATAAATAGCAATCTCAACCTTCAATGTTGTGTCAAGCTCATTGCTCTTAAGGGGAGTGGGGAAACTTCTTATTAGAGTCCTTTGCATTTGCTTTTTCTTAAGTAATATATCTGTAGACTAAAATTATATAAATCATTTCAAATTCTATTGTGGCAAAGGTGACAATAAAAAAAATTACAAAATTTAAATTCAACTAATTATTAACAATGCATTTCTCCTTATAAGACTTTAAAATTCTAAAAATTGAAAAAGTGTGATACTTTGATTTTTAAATTTATTGTTAATACGAGTGTATTTAAATAATGAGAAAATATAATATTTGAAAATGTTAGTTGAAAAAAAATACAACTAATGGACTCAATTGTATAAAATACACTTTAGTGGATGAATATTATAATTAATAATCCCAAGCTTCAATGTTGGGTCAAGCATATTGGTTTTGAGGGGAGTGGGGAAACTTCTTATTAAAGTCCATTGTATTTGTTTTTGCTTAGGTAATATATTTTTTGACTAAATTTATATAAATTATTTCATATAGGGTTGTCGCAAAGGTGACATATGAAAAAATTACAAAAGTCAAATTCAACTAATTATAAATAATGTATTTATCCTTATAAGACTTTAAATTCTAAAAATTGAAAAATTGCAACCTTTTGATTTTTGAATTTATTATACATGTCATTGCATTTGAATGGTGAGAAAAACATAATATTTGAATATGTTAATTGAAACAAAATATAGGTAATGGACTCAATTGTATAATATACACTTAAGTGTATGAATATTATAAATAGTAATCCCAAGACTTAATGTTGTGTCAAGCATATTGCTCCTAAGGGGAGTGGGGAAACTTCTTATTAGAGTCTATTGCATTTGGTTTTTTTCAAGTAATATGTTTGTAAAATAAAATTATGCAAATCATTTCAAATTGTATTGGGGCAAAGGAAACAATAAAAAAAATTACAAAATTTAAGTTAAAACTGATTATTAGCAATGTATTTCTCCCTGTAGGACTTTAAAATTCTAAAAATTGGAAAAGTGCAATGTTTTGATTTTTAAATTTATTGTTAATGCCATTGCATTTGAATGATGAGGAAAACATAATATTTGGATATGTTAATTAAACAAAAATACAGGTAATGGACTCAATTGTATAAAGTACACTTTAATGGATGAATATTACAAATAGCAATCCGAAGTTTCAATGTTGGGTCAAGCATATTGCTCTTGAGGAGAGTAGTGAATCTTATTATTAGAGTCAATTGCATTTACTTTTTCTTAAGTAATATGTTTCTAGACTAAAATTATATAAATCATTTCAAATTGTATTATGGCAAAGGAAAGAATAAAAAAATTACAAAATTTAAATTTAACTAATTATTAACAATGCATTTATCCCTATAGCACTTTAAAATTCTAAAAATTAAAAAAGTGCAATGATTTGATTTTAAATTCATTGTTAATAGGATTATATTTGAATGGTGACAACAATATAATATTTGAAAATGTTAATTGAAAAAAAATACAGGTAATGGACCGAATTGTATAAAATACACTTTAGTGGATGAATATTATAATTAGCAATCTCAAACTTCAATGTTGGGTCAAGCATATTGGTTTTGAGGGGAGTGGGGAAACTTCTTATTAGAGTTTATTGCATTTGCTTTTGCTCAAGTAATATATTTTTTGATTAAATTTATATAAATTATTTCAAATAATGTTGTTGCAAAGGTGACATTAAAAAAAAATTGCAAAATTCAAATTAAACTGATTATAAATAATGCATTTATCCTTATAACACTTTAAATTCTAAAAATTGAAAAATTGCAACGGTTTGATTTTTTGAATTTATTCTAAATGCCATTGCATTTGAATTATGAGAAAAACATAATATTTGAATATGTTAATGGAACAAAAATTCAAGTAATGGACTCAATTACATAAAATACACTTTAGTGGATGAATATTATAAATAGCAATCCCAAGATTTAATGTTGTGCCAAGTAATATGGTTCTACACTAAAATTATATAAATCTTTTCAAATTGCATTGTGGTAAAGGAAATAATAAAAAAATTACAAAATTTAAATTCAACTAATTATTAACAATGCATTTATCCCTATAGGACTTTAAAATTCTAAAAATTGAATAAGTGCAATGTTTTGATTTTAAAATTTGTTGTTAAAGTTATTGCATTTGAATGGTGAGAAAAACATAATATTTGAATATGGTAATTGGAAAAAAATATAGGTAATGGACTCAATTGTATAAAATACAATTTAGTAGATGAATATTATAAGTAGCAATCCAAAGTTTTAAAGTTGGGTCAAGTTTATTGCATTTGTTTTTTTGCAAGTAATATGTTTTTGGACTAAAATCATATAAATCATTTCAAATTGCACTATGGCAAAGGAGACAATAAAAAAATTATAAAATTTAAATTCAACTCAATATGAACAATGCATTTCTCCTTATAGGTTTTTGAAATTCTAATAATTGAAAAAGTGTAAAGCTTTGATTTTTAAATTTATTGTTAATGTCATTGCATTTGAATGGTGAGAAAAACATAATTTTTGAATATGTTAATTGAATAAAAATAAAGGTAATGGACTTAATTGTACAAAATACACTTTAATGGATGAATATTATAAATAGCAATCCAAAGCTTCAACGCTGGGTCAAGCATGTTGCGCTTACGGGGAGTGGGGAAACTTCTTATTAAAGTCTATTGCATTTTTCTTTTTCTTAAGTAATATGTTTGTAGACTAAAATTATATAAATCATTTCAAATTACAATGTGGCAAATGAGACAATTAAAAAAATTAGATTATTAACAATGCATTTATCCTTATAGGACTTTCAAATTCTAAAAATTAAAAAAGTGCAATGTTTTAGTTTTTAAATTGATTGTTAATGTCATTTCATTTGAATGGTGAGAAAAATGTAATATTTGAATATGTTAATTGAACAAAAATACAAGTAATGGACTAAATTGTCTAAAATACATTTAAGTGGATGAATATTATAAATAGCAATCCAAAGCTTCATTGTTAGGTCAAGCATATTGCTCCTGAGGGGAGTGGGGAAACTTCTTATTAGAGCTCATTGCATTTGCTTTTTCTTAAGTAGTATGTTTCTTGACTAAAATTATATAAATCTTTTCAAATTGCATTGTGGTAAAGGAGACAATAAAAAAAATTATAAAATTTAAATTCAACTAAGTATTAATAATGCCTTTATCCTTATAGGACTTCAAAATACTAAAAATTGAAAAAGTCCAATGTTTTGATTTTTAAATTTATTATTAATGCCATTGCATTTGAATGGTGAGAAAAACATAATTTTTGAATATGTTAATTGAATAAAAATAAAGGTAATGGACTTAATTTTACAAAATACACTTTAGTGGATGAATATTTTAAATAGCAATCTAAAGCTTTAATGTTGGGTCAAACTTATTGCTCCTGAGGAGAGTAGGGAAACTTCTTATTAGACTCCATTGCATTTACTTTTTCTTAAATAATATGTTTCTAGACTAAAATTATATAAATCTTTTCAAATTGCGTTATGGCAAAAGAGACAATAAAAAAATTACAAAATTTAAATTCAATTGATTATTAATAATGTATTTATCCTTATAGGACTTTCAAATTCTAAAAATTGAAAAAGTACAATGTTTTAGTTTTTAAATTTATTGTTAATGTCATTGCATTTGAATGGTAAGAAAAACATAATATTTGAATATGTTAAATGAACAAAAATACAGGTAATGGACTGAATTGTCTAAAATACACTCAAGTGGATGAATATTATAAATAACAATCTGAAGTTTCATTGTTAGGTCAAGCATATTGCTCCTAAGGAGAGTGGGGAAACTTCTTATTAGAGCTCATTGCATTTGCTTTTTCATAAGTAGTATGTTTCTTGACTAATAAATCTTTTCAAATTGCATTGTGGTAAAGGAGACAAATAAAAATTATTTCCCCATAGTAATATGTTTATAGTAATATGTTTATAGACTACAATTATATAAATTATTTCAAATTGTATTATGGCAAAGGAGACAATAAAAAAATTTACAAAATTTAAATTCAACTAATTATTAAGAATGCATTTCTCCTGATAGGACTTTAAAATTATAAAAATTGGAAAACTGTAATGTTTTGATTTTTAAAATTATTGCTAATGCCATTACATTTGAATGGTGAGAAAAACATCATATTTGAATATGTTAATTAAACAAAAGTATAAGTAATGGACTCCATTGTATATAATACACTTTAATGGATGAATATTATAAGTAGCAATCCCAAGTTTCAATGTTGTGTCAAGCATATTGCTCTTACGGTGAGTAGGGAAACTTCTTCTTAAAGTCCATTGCATTTGCTTTTTCTTCAATAATATGTCTCTAGACTAAAATTATATAAATCATTTAAAATTGCAATGTGCCAAGTGAGACAATTAAAAAAATTAAAAATTTTAAATTCACCGGATTATTAAGAATACATTTATTCCAATAGAACTTTAAAATTCCAAAAATTGAAAAAGTGCAAAGTTTTGGTTTTTAAATTTATTGTTAATGTCATTGCATTTGAATGGTGAGAAAAATATAATATTTGAATATATTAATTGAACAAAAATATAGGTAATGGACTCGATTATATAAAATACACTTTAGTGGATGAATATAATAAAAAGCAATTCCAAGCTTCAATGTTGCTTCAAGCTTATTGCTCTTTAGGGGAGTGGGGAAAGTTCTTATTAGTCTTCATTGTATTTGCTTTTTCTTAAGTAATATGTGTAGACTAAAATTATATAAATCACTTCAAATTGCATTGTGGCAAATGAGACAATTAAAAAAATTACAAAATTTAAATTCAACTATTTATTCCAAATGCATTTTTCCTTATAACATTTCAAAATTCTTAAAATTGAAAAAGTGTAATGTTTTGATTTTTAAATTTATTATTAATGCCATTGCATTTGAATGGTGAGAAAAATATAATATTTGAATATGTTAATTGAACAAAAATACAAGTAATGGACTCAATTGTATAAAATATACTTTAGTGGATGAGTCTTATAAATAGCAATATGAATGTTCAATGTTAGGTCAACCATATTTCTCATGAAAGGAGTGGGGAAACTTCTTATTAAAGTCCATTGCATTTGCTTTTTCTTAAATAATATGTTTGTAGACTAAAATTATATAAATTATTTCAAATTGCATTGTGGCAAAGGAGACAATTAAAAAACTTAAAAAAGCTAAATTCAATAGATTATTAACAATGAATTTATCTTTATAAGGCATTAAAATTCTAAAAGTTGAAAAATGAAATGTTTTGATTTTTAAATTTATTGTTAATGTCATTTGCATTTTGAATGGTGAAAGAAATATAATATTTGAATATGTTAATTAAGCAAAAATACAAGTAATAGGCTCAATTGTATAAAATACATGGATGAATGTTAGAAATAGCAATCTCAAACTTCAACATTAGGTCAAGCATATTGCTCTTAAGGGGAGTGGGGAAAGTTCTTATTAAAGACCGTTGCATTAGCTTTTGCTTAAGTAATATATTTTTAGGATAAAATTATATAAATCATTTTAAATACCATTCTTGCAAAGGAGACAATTAAAAAATTACAGAATTTAAATTCAACTGATTATTAATAATGCATTTATACCTATAGGACTTTAAAATTCTAAAAATTGAAAAAGTGCAATGGTTTGATTTTTAAATTTATTATTAATGCCATTGAGAAAAACATAATATTTGGATATGTTAATTGAACAAAAACACAAGTAATGGACTTGATTGTATAAAATACCCTTTAGTAGATAAATATTATAAATTGCACTCTGAAGCTTCAATGTTGGGTTAAGCATATTGCTCTTGAAAGGAGTGGAGAAACTTCTTATTAGAGTCCATAGCATTTGCTTTTCTTAAGTAATATTTCTATAGACTAAAATTATACAAATCATTTCAAATTGCAGTGTGGCAAATGAGACAATTAAAAGAATTACAAAATTTAAATTCACCAGATTATTAACAATGCATTTATCCTCATAGGACTTTAAAATTCTAAAAATTGAAATGGCGCAATGTTTTAAATTTAAAATTTATTGTTAATGCCATTACATTTGAATGATGACAAAAACATAATATCTGAATATGTTAATTGAACTAAATTACATGTAATGGACTCAATTGTATAAAATAAACATTAGTGAATGAATATTGTAAATAGTAATCTTAAAATTCAATATTGTGTCAAGCGTATTAAATCTATGGGGAGTGGGAAAACTTCTTATTAGAGTCCATTGCATTTGCTTTTT